>APFE030699423.1:0-20289 GCA_000404065.3 Pinus taeda | reverse complement strand
TCAATATATGAGATCAATTAATTCTTCAAGTGATGGATCTCACCCAAAACCTATTCACGTGCTTTAGTTTTCATTGAGTTGGATTTTTTTACCAAATCAAGCCACTCATTCCACTAGTCTTTTGATAATTTCAGCTTTGATCACCTTCTAGAGGCCCCATGACTTGTCTCAACCTTTTTTCGGAAAATTTCGATAATAGAATCCACAAAAATAAAATTAATTCCAAATGAGCGTGTGAAAACCAGAGTTTTTTTCATGTTTTTCTTTGGTCGCACGCAAAAAAGTGCACAGATCTGATCGGTAGCTCTCACAACACTACCCGCCAGTGAACTAGGAAGTTCCAGTTGCTCCCATATGCTTCTATCCATGCGACTGGGTAGAACATAAGGTAAAACAAGAGTTCTTGCCCTAAAACTTCCAATAGAGCTTCATGGGGTTGATATGATCTATAAAACATCCTTCCAAGCCCAACTTGACATCAAGAAATTAGTTGCATAACTTCAACAAGACTCCACACACATCATCAAATAGACCTCTAGCACAAATGTAGCTTAGATTCAATTGAGGTCTTATTACCTCATGAAACCTATCCTATAGACCTTCTAAGATTATGAAAACATTTTACATCAACATGATAACCCTCAACAAGTATACAACAGACTCAAGATGATACATAGAGACTCATGAGTACATAAATTCAACATATGACATCAATGGAAACACAAGCATGCCAACAAGTTTGTTAGATGGTGTGTTTGTAGAAATGAAATCTACCTCTATAATCATAGTCATTGATTTATGAAGTTTGGCTTATAAGAATAACACAAATCACACTTATATATATGAAATATCATTTCATACCAATCATTCATTTGACATATAGATGGTGCATTCTACACTAAGTTCCCTTTTTACCCAAAAAATTCATTGATGGCTATGCAGGGTGGAAGAATCAGTCTCCATTTTGATTGTTCAATTACAAAGGTTAGTATATATTTATTGTGTAACAATTTCATGAAATACTTGTTGAATGTTTAGTACATTATCATTTTTAAATATGGTCCAAATGTTCCATGCAACATTTTTATGCAATGACATTCTCTTTGAAACCATTTAGCACTATCATCCAATTTTTAATTGATTCGAGAGATACAAATGGAATTCCAATAACAATTAGTAGATCTGGTGTAGTGAATACATTGTTGGTGGCATTATGTGTCATATGTTTCATCTTTCGCCCTTGGACATTAGAATTGGCATGAAGGGAATGCCTTAAGGAATATAGGTGGAAGAGTGGAACTATAGTCCCAATTAGGACATCATTAGGCATGTCTAATGAAGAACCCTCAAAGAAAAGTGGAATTAGTATAAATCTTGTTTAGAATGGGAATCTATAATGAATTGAAACATAAGTTGTATGGGTTAGTGAATTCATAATGAAATTTTCCTAATTTTTCAACTTGAAAGTGTCTTCAACTTATCTTGCCTTGACTTGATGGAGATTTAGTTGTTAATAACTTATTAGATGGATTATCTCGAAAAATTTTGAAGTCATACCTACTTTTTCAACAAGTAATCCTTGTATCCTAATATATATAACTTCTTATAAATAACATCTATGAAGCATACCCAAATGGTGATCGAGGGTTAGTTGTTGGTTTCCAAATGCTAGGTGTGGGCCAGTAACTATGTAATATCTTGGTCCTCCATGTTAACTTGAGTGACTAGAATCTGTTGGCCGTTGCTAGGTTCAATTTGGTTTTAAATAAGTTTGCATGTTTCTTATCTAAGAATTAAGTTTCTTACGAGAACCTCATCAAATTTAGACATTGATACTTAAATATCCAAATTAAATATATGTCTAACTATATGAATTGCCTAACAAATAATGGGTTGAGATTGTGGTTCTGGTTAGGCATGTTGCTAATGGGTGACAAGTTGTTGGAACATACTCATCATATCGTGCATCATTTTATCATAGAACCCCTATTTTTGTTATCAGGATCACTTTCGATGTTGAGTAACAAAGGCTTTCAAAAATAATCATTGTTTCTCACATTTGTTCAATGCAAACTTAGAAAAGGTATAGTCTTAGGAATTTCCCTAACCATTAAACATTTTTCATAAAGATATATGACTTAGAAGATATAAGAATAGAAACATAATTGTTGCGATATAAAAATAAGAAATGATTGATAATGGATCATTTAGAGACATGCTTCAATATATAATCACAATATGATCAAATAAAATCCCATTTCAAGGAAGGTTTATTGATTTGAGAAAGAGATAGGAAACACAAGCTTTGACTCTATCAAAATATGTTTAAATGATGGATGTGAATTCATCACCACATATAACCCTTTGGTATTTTCAATAGAGGAAATATTATGGAGTTTCAAGATGTGCACCTAATGGACATAAAAGACCTATTTAATATTATAGCTATATTGATTAAATGGTTGGTAAACAAAAATAAGTGTCATTCCATGATAAGCATCTAAACACTTACTTCATGATACATCTCGCATTGCCAAAATTAAAAAAATGATAAAAGTTATATTATAATTTTTTTAATATTTAATAATTAATTACAAAATAATTAATATTGTGTTAAATCATATATACCATCTACAAAAACATGTAACAAAATTATAAATTGTTGGAGAATTCTTAATTTGTAAATAAACTTTGGTTACAATAGCATGAGCCAATACCATGGTTTATCATACCACATGGTTTTGAGATAAATGTTAACCTTTCATCTATGAATACTACTAAGAATATTTGATGGAAATCTATATTATCCACTTAATAATTATTCATCATTAAATTAAAATTCTAGAAATACTATTCCAAAATCAAGACATTTATCAATAATATTATTATTGGTAATCTCAATAAAAATAAACATTACAATATAATTATTAGGTCATCTCAATAAAAATAGTGAATCCAATTTTATTCTTTTTCCACAGAAAAAAACTTGTAAATTTTATTAATAGAAATAAAAATTACACTTTGTAAACACACAAACTGTGTATGTTGTAGAGGCATGAAAGAGAAATACTGATACACTAGTGAGCATAAATGGGCATATCTAGAGCTAAAACCTCCATGAGCATACAATCATATGCCAAGAAAAAACAAGAAAGACAAAACAATTAAAGATGAAATTTATGGATGACAAGAAGAGCTAATTTTTTTTTTTTTTTCCCTTCCTTATTTGAACCTATTGCCACCCATTTGGATCTATATCAACCATAACCAAAGCTAGTTCTCATCCCTCCTCTAGATGAGGGGCTTCCTTGTCTGAATTTGAACCCTTTGAGGAATGTTCTTTTCTAGTTCCACCTAGACCCGTCAAAGGTTGATGTTATAATTTTGGACCCATCGATGGAGGAATGAAAAATACATCTTGAATCACTAGCTCACCCTCCATTTTTCTTGCGATTTTTTTTGGATGTGTCTCTTTGGTATCCTCTTCCTCATCTTCCAAAAGAGGAGGTTCACTAAACTACCATCCATTTGGTCTGGTTGGCTTCTTCTTTTTTCTTTTTTAGATCTTCTTTGCCATAGGACACATGTTATGAAGATGCCTTGTTTGGAAGCACACACGACATCTGAAGGTTGTGTTCTCATAATCTAGAGTTTGAGACCACTAGAAATTCTCGTGCTTCAAAGTGATGTGATATAGTAATCCTTTGCTAAGATCTATCTCCACACAAATCCTAACAAAGGTGAAAATTCCTTTTTTTTTTTCCTTTCCATGTCCATTTTTTTGTATTTTCCCAGTTTGTTCCCAATGTCTTTAAGGACTTGGTGGTGCCAAAAAGGAAGGGGAAGATTTGGGAGTCTAGCCTAGAATGACATAGTGGTGATCACCATGGATGTAGCATCAAAACTAGGGAACCACAAAGTAATTGGTAATCCATCTCTACCTAATAACCAAGGCCTTTCATTTAGTACAAAGTCAAGTTCTTTTTTAGTGTCAAATTGGACCACAAAAAATCCTTAAAACATAGGTAAATATCACAATCAGGTGTGCATGAAGTGAAAACCCAATGATGTAATGCTTCAAGTTTTGGCCAGAAGCCATGAAATATACATATAATGGCTTTAGATTCTAGTGTTGTGAATAAGGTGGATACATGTGGGATATTGACCTCCATGGATGGAGCTTTCTTCATTTGGTTCAAAATATATGGGTTTGGAATATTGTAATTCAGATCGGCTAAGTTTTTTGTCATAGAACTAGAAACCCTCACTTTAACTACATCTTTGAATGAGATACCTGAACCATCTGTAGCCCTGGTATTCTGAGCACCTCCACATAGTATATAATTTAAAATTATTGTAGAGTTCTTAGATATATAGGTTTCTTTGAGTTGTGTGTGGTCATGGAGGATTTTTCCTTCATATTGCGGGTGTTGAAATTTTCGGGGAATGCCCCATTTCGCTTCAATGGTCTTTTTGAGGGATAAAATCGAGTATGGAATTTTTGCCCAAATAATTGTGGATTCCCCCCATATACCTGATGAAGATATGAAAGTGTGTTTTTATTTATGGCTCTATCTGGACAAAGTGAGCATTAGATGACGTGTTAAAGGTGTAGTGGGTACCCTATCCCAGGACCTGTTGAGGCCATGTGGCTCAATGTGCGAACAAAACAACATAGACCCAAGAAATTGAACCACGAAGTGGGAATAAACCATGGGAAAAATATATTAAATCCATGGTACCCAGAAGACATTGTATCCTCATCTAATATAGCTTGTGAATACCTCCAATACGACATGTAGTGGAAAACCTGGTGGCTTGGAGGGGGCCTCAAAAAATCTGTAGTTTGGTTGCAATACTGGAGAAATTCATAGGGTCATCTCGAAAAAATCCATCAACCAATAAAAGCATGCAATGAAACTGGAAATGAAACTCCCCCAAGAGGAGCCAACCTTGTGTTTACACCCTGATGCAGGCTTGGACTGGCACAGAGTGGCCATGCCCAGAGATAGTAATTTTGATAGGAGAAACCCTAAGGAGACATGTCCTTCTTCTCTACCCAAGTGTGTGAATCCAAAATTCTTATTAGTGGGCATGGTGATTTGGGTTCATGATGAGAGTCCCATATTTTCTAGCGAACAAACTCTATAGCTTTATATTCTTGTAAGCAAACCATTTCCTATAGAAATAATGTTTTTTGAAAGATTAAATTTTTTTACCAAATATAATAATATAACTATTTTGTAAGTTGATAAACATTCAAAATATGGTACAACACTATTATCCGATCTTGTATTTTTTTTCATATTGTATCTTACTTTTATATTGTATCATGTTTTCTCCCTGTACAATGTGAGTATTCTCGTATATCTATATATATATGTGTGTGTGTGTGTGTGTGTTCATATCTCATAATTATTATGCAAGGTAAAATAAATACAATAATTAACCAAAATAAAGGTTGTTAAAAATTAAATAATTTGGATTAAATGATTAATAATACAAAAACAATGTTAATTGGATTTATCTTAGATTGTTGGGAGGAATGATCATATTCTCCCTGCTGAGAGTCAATTCCAACAAGTCACCTGATGAGATTTGTTGTAATAACTGCAAGCCTTGTTGAATATGAGCATTCTCCCTAAGAGTGAAACATATATATTCCTCATACGAAATATAAAGATATTTTTCATAAAAAAAATAATACAAAAATGATCTCCAATGCACATGTTCCGATCCATATTCACTTATTTCTAAAAAAATGATTTTGAATATCGTCTTCAATTCACTTATGTTTCCCATACTTTTAGTAAGTCATCATCCATACAATGAACAAATGGAGGCATTCTTAAGATTAGGAAAACTCATTTATCTGTCTTTGTTGCCTCACTTAGGAAGATATAAATAGGAAAGGAGCTAGGGAGCATCCATCTCTCAATCCCCTAAATATTTTAAAGCAACTTGTCGTTGCATTTAGTGAGGTCTATTGTATTTTTTTTAACAATGTTTTCATATTAACAAAGCTTTAAATGGATGTAAAGTTTTATAGTATACAAAATTGGGATGCCCCAAGTTTTTTTGTTTTTGTTTTTTCTTTTTCTTTTTTCTTTTTTCTTTTTTACGTTGTGGTTCAAGGACACCCTGGTCATCAGGTGGCTGCTATGCCCACGAAAAAATCTGGGCTAATCGACCCCGAAGGGAATCTAGCCTCGTGGCCAACAACATGGCCTAACCCCAAGGGCTTCGGGGAGAATGGACCCTGTGACCTCCCTATCGGTGAGGCACTGATTTGACTAACTGAGCTAACCCTTGGGGCTAGGGATGCCCCAAGTTACATAGTTATGTAGATCATATTGTGCATTGCCACAGACTCCTAATATGTAATAAAAATTGTATTATGTTAAGAATATTTACATAAATTTGTCATATCATATTTATTAGCAATGATGAATTACTAAATAATAAATGATAAGCTAAACATTTGAACATTTCCCTTGAATTAGGGATATTTTTGCCTTTTTAATTGTGATTTATGGAATGAACAATTAGGGAAGTCTTATACCTGTGTGACACAAGGCTGATTTCATGTGCTACTAATATAACCACTAAGTGCACCACATCTACCCCTAACATAGAAATAAGCTAACTGGGGGGATTTAACCAAGGAACTCATAATATTTTACATAACATGTCTACATGATTTTCCAACTAAGCTACCCATGGGGTCTATTTGAATTAGGAATTTGATTGAAAATTGTTTGTTATAACTAAATTTTCATCTTTAATCTTTACAAGTTCCTAATGGAAAAACATGTCTTGAAATAGTATTTATAAATTTGTCATCGCTTTTCTTTCCAAGTTGGAAATCATGCTTAAAATATCGTATTCTTCATCTCCAACCATCTCCAAAACATATGGTTGAAGTTTACACTATGAACAATGAAACCCACAACATTATGGGCTCTCAATAGAGAGAATGAAATATTTTGTTGAGTGACAAGCATAACCTAAATGAGATCATATGTTGCACCAAATTAATTGGCACATATATTTTTTTTGTGGAACTGATTTTTTTAGTGGTTAATATATATCCATCTTAACATTAGATAAATTAAGAATGGAGAGGCATAAAAAATAATTGACAAGTGAGCTTCACATTGTTCCAAAAATCTAGGGTTAATATGGGTATTTTTTCTTAGGAAAACCTCATGGTATGCCCTATATTTTTTGGAATATCTAGATGGAGGTAAAATTAACACCTCACCACAATAATGATTGGAAACCTCAAGGATGTTATAAAATAAAAAAGGTAGAAAGACTAGTTGATAATTACTTGTGATATCTTTGAATTCTTATTATCTTTATTATGTTCCTTTTTATCTTAGTTCATCAAGTAATTACCAAAACCAAAACACAAATATTAGGGACACCACCTATAGGCACTCAGCGAGGGAAAAACCCCTATATAGGGGAAAACCCAGTCAAGAACTCTTCCTTTAGTAATTCAAATGAGATAGACTAAAAACCAAGACCAAAAGAGCTTCCTCCCCACCAAGTCAACCTTCCAATATGTTTTATCTCACTTTAATAGTCTCCTCTTTTCCAACAACTTGAGCCCAACATCAATCCATAAATTTCGGCCCCAACTTCACTAGAAACTTCTGAATTTTGTCCTTCCAAGCAACTATAGAATTTTGGCCCTACGGGGAGCTTCACAGCTTCACACATGTGGGAAAAAGAGAGAGAATTTCGACTTCTTATGCTTGTGAGAAACCTCCTTCTCCTTCGTTATTATTCTTCTTCTTCCTTGGAATTCACACTTTTTCTAGACCCAGAAGTTGCAAATCAAACTTGTTGTGAGTGAGTGACAAATGAGTTCGAGTTTTTACCTTTATATAATGATTTTGTTTCCCAATTTACGCTAACTTGTCTAGTTTGAGGCTGACTTGGTGGAGGAGGCCTAATTGACCCATTTTACAATAGAATAAATTTCTTGTTTGACAAATAAATGCCAAGAAGGGTTCTTTACATTATGACATGGACAAGGACAGTTGGCATAAACCCTAGAAGCCTTCAATGGAGGATTTGACCTAAAACCAATTGACCCAAGCATGAAATCCATGCTTTAATAAGTCAAATTATTTAATAATAAAATTTCTATTTCTTTATTTTCATAAATACATTTCATTATGACTCAAGTACAATATCGAAGACTAAAACTAGTTACATTCTTCAACACCCCCTCTTAACTAGGGAGGTGTTCATAATTACATATATATAAAGGTACATGGAAGATCTCTGAAATGAAACATGAATATTTCTAGCACACTCAATGTTGCAACCTAGATTCTTGATTAGGGTAATCTATCCAAGAGGGACTAAGATGGACTAAAGCTTTCAGTGAGTCTAGGTACCATCATACTTACTAACTAACCATCAACCCAATTATCTAGGTGTGTATCCAAGGTCAGAGCTCCAAGACCAACGCCACTCTCCCTCTTTGGGATCTAGACGTCAACACACATAGGTCGACCAAATGTCCTCCCAAGCATATGACATTAGATGCTTCATCTCTCCCTAATAAACTAGATATATCCATTTGTCCAAGCATGCTTCCAAAGTGTTCATCCTTATTATGGAGAAATTTATTTGTACAAACACAAACCCCAATCAACAATAAATTATCAAATATACATATACAAGTAAACACAAACCTTTGGGGTCCTTAATCATCCTGATGCCACTTATATCAAGTGATTCAGATGCAGCTAGTCATAAGCTTTTCTTCTTTCATTTCTTTAACAACATTAAAACATCATCAATACATTGTAATAATTTCATTTATTAATGATTTCTTCTTCAACATATCCATCATGATCGTCATAATATGCCCTCCCTCTTAACTAGGGAGATATACCCTTTCTTCTATCAAGTCTCCCTCTCAACTTAAGGAGATCAACTACTTCCTCTTTATATAACACTAGAGAGTCTTCCATGGCTCCATTCCTTCTTACAATATCAAGGTAATCTTGATCATCATCATCCTTATATATTTCTTCATCATGCTCATACAGACATTTTCATTATCTTGAAGATTGTGTACCTGTAAAACTTTAATAGCAAGTACAACCAAATACATATATAGAAGCATGAAGTTAACAATATAAAAGTTATGTCAATATAATGGAAGCATGAAAATAATCAAATACATTAGACATCAAATACTAAACCTAGTTAGGTTTATAATAAGTAAAAGATACATACCTTTTTCTAGGGTTATTGTCATAAACCCTAGACCACATTGTTAAAACTTAAAACAACTCAATCAAGATACTAGTCTCCTTATATTTAGGGCCTCAATATTACTTTCAGAGATATATGATAGACTCTACTAAACCCTAGATTTCATCTTCGAGATATTCAACCAAATAAAAACTCTACTATACATGTTAGACTCTATTAGGGTTTTCTCAAACCCTAGGATTTATCATTAAAAACTAAATCATATCGGAAATCAATATCATCATATCCTAGAATATTAATCTCTACTAGGGTTTTTGTTACAAACCCTGGAGTTCACCAACATGAGCATAAATAATTAGGTTCACATACTCACATATTCATGTACTAACATTTCTCATCAATTTCTACTAGGTAAACCCAAGACACAAGCATCAAAATTAGAAATACAACAATTTTTCTCTAGGCTAGGGTTCCAATCATACACCTAGAGATTCATTCCTAGGACCTAATTTTATCTAATAAAAGGGTTTTTCTTATAAACCCTGATTTATCAAACTTTAAGTATCTAAGGTATAACTTAAATATTAATAGAAAACCCTAAAGGACTAGGGTTTCCATAACAATACCAAACCCCTAAACATAAAATGAATATGTTTTCTAGATTTGATCAATAACCCTAAGTAGACTAGGGTTTCGTAAATAACATTGACATACCCTTAGGTTAGGGTTTTATAGTGAATCTTTTTACGGTTCCACAAGAATGATAATATATTGAGGCTAGATTCAATCTAATTAATAATCACCTAAACAAGAATCTTTGAGAATGAAAACCCTATTCATAACAATGTTAGTAATGTAAAGTAAATTTTCAAAGAGGAATGATCATACCTTTTATATGAAGAGAACTTTATAACAAATTTTATAGTCTAAGGAATAACTTTGAGGTTATTATTTTACAAACCTTGTAGGACATCAAACCTTGATAGGCTTGAATAGAACTTCTTTCATGCTTCAAGTCCATACTTTAAAGTCTCCTCCATAACCCTTGAGCAATTTGATGGGCCTCTAAATTAGACATAAATTAAGGATCGCGCCTCTAAATTAAACATAAATTAAGGCCTATGACCATCCTTCAGAAAATTAAACCTCTATTTTTGCATTAGATAATATATTTTTAACTTTAATACATTCATTAGGAAGTTTTATGAATAATTGCATATTTGTGCCTAATATTATTTATTTTTGTGGAATATTATGAGAATATTGCGCAAATTATTAAGATTTGGAGGAGGAGATAATTTAGGGATTTTCTCCCTACTACAAGAGGATCACTATTAAATAATAAATCAATAAGATATTATGGAATTATGGCATAGATTGTGGAACTCCAATGATTGAGAAAATCTAGGAATGTGTTCCCCTACATTTAATGCAGATTCCTAATATTGGGAACCAAATCCACTAATCAAGGGATTTTGGTGGGGAAAGCTTTCTCCATTCATGGGGAATGATTCCTAATAATTTTGTATAAGTACCAAGTTGAATTTTCCTCGAGGGAGAGATTTGCATTAGTGTTATTGTGGAGAGAACTTGTATTTTTGCAACTCCATTCTATTTTCTTGCATGGATGTAAGTGTTGATCAAAATAATGAAGATTGGTGTCATGTTCAGATTCTAAATTTTGTTCTCCTCCATAGGTCTCTGATTTTCCTTGGGTTTGGCCATCTCAGGAGCCTCAGATCCCTTTTGTATCATTTTCTTTCCTTCTTTTCACTTCTTATTCACATGCATCTCTTGCTTTTATTTCTTTCTACTTTTGCATTTAGTATTAATGATTTCTTGTTCTAGGATTGAGTTAAATGGTTTATGTAAGTTATTTTTCAGGATCACAAGCATTATTTCATCCTTGGAAGAGATTTGTAAGGTCATAGTAATCATTGAGCTACTTCGATTAGCTTTCTTATTCCCAAATCTAGATTTCTGGAACTCCTTTGTGGCAAAGAATAGTAAATTTCTGCTACTTTTTATAGGATTCTAATGATCTTCAATCGAGTTGGTTCCCCTTGCATTAGATTAAAAAAAAATTCTAGTTCATAGAAAAAATTAACCTGCTGAATTTGCACTTGATTAGGTTAGGAATTTTATAGATTTACTAGCTCACTAGTTCTCGAATTTCTAGATTTTCGACTAGTAATTTGTGCTATTTTTTATCATGGGTTAACATAGGTCATTTTGAATTATTCTATATGGAAATGGGGACCTAAGACATCCTAGTCAATAAAAAAATTTGTCCCATCCAATTTGGATTTGATTTTATTGGTCATTCTATGAACTATAATTTCGTATAGTAAATCTATAACATCCTATAGTAAATCAGGGGATCCTGTAGGAGAACTAGGAGATCCTATAGGATAACTAGTACATCCTATAGGAAATCCTGTAGTGGCCTATTTTGAGCCCGAATTGATAAAAAACATCATTGAAGCTAGGATCACACCCCTACTTGACCTCCAAGCCATCAAAATCATTGTACCCCTCTTGCTCCACACCTGTCTCTCCTGCCAAAGATGAAGGAAATATTAGCATTAGAATTTATAAAGAAAAAATATTTTAAAAAATGAGTTCTTTTATATTTACACATGCACACAGCAGTTAGTACTCTCAAGATCAAATTTCATGCTTAGATTATTTAAAACATCACATGTGACAAATAGGGTTGAAATAGGGTTCTTTTGCAAGCAAAGTGTGTTAATAAGTAGATAGAGGATTTCATGTTACTTTACAAGAATTTTTTTAAATTCAATCTTTTATTCCTACAAATAGGCAACATTTATTTTCTCTCATGATAGTAAAGGAAAGACACATTGTATGATGCGCTTATAGTGTCAATACCTCTTAAGTTTGTATGAACCTCGGGTTGATAATTAAAGTCAGTAGCCTTGGGAGTTGCAACATTCTTGTTGCAATACCGAGGCTCATCATTTTTTGGCACCGTTGCCGGGGAGGTGTCAAAGTATGCTTTGTTTTCTTCCCTAGTTGATTCATTTCTTTTTAATTTGTGCAAAAACAAAAAATATTTTCATTAGGAATATTTAATTTCAAAAGTATAAAATTGCATTGCATTATAGTTTTCATTGAATCGTAAAAACAAAAACAAAAAAATCTCGAACACCAACCCACCCCCCCATTTGATCACGTGGTGCAGTAAGAGCCACATCACCATTCACTTTTGTAGGTAGAAGAAGAATATGGAAAATAATGTAGAAGAAATGGATGGAGATGATGACAATGAGGAATATCCTCTTAGATTTCCCATTCAAGATACTGATGGTAATGTGCACATGAAGAACATCCCTCCATCTTTTCTTCCAAAATTTCATGGTCTAAGGTGAGAGGATCAAAAACCTTTCTCTTTTAATTTGAAATTTTTTATAGATCTTATGGTTACTTATTAAAAAGTCAAAAACTGAGATTGTGTCCGGCAACATTGAAGGATAGAGCTCTTAAATGGTTCATGACTTTAGGGATTAATTCAATAATATCACGGAATGATATGCAAAAGATATTTCTAGAAAAATATAAAGATCATGATCTTAAGGAAGAAATATTTAGAATGGATCAAAAAGAAGATAAGAGCCTAGAGGATCTAATAGTGTTAGGCCCCTATACTACTAGTGTAACCCCTTATTGTTATTAGTACAACCCCCTTATTATATTGTTGTACCCATTTAGTCCCCATATTGTTATTATTGTGCCCCAAAGAAGCCCACTATTGTTATTATTGTGCCCTTACATTATTATTGTTATGTCGGCTTTGATTATATTATGACCCCTTAGACTCCTATATATAGAAAGGAGGCCTTGTCATTTGTATCATCTAAGAATTTTTCATTTATGTAATGTAAAGGAGGTTGCCCCCTCGAAGAGGCTGAATTCTAAGGCGTTCATCTATCTTTTCTATCTTTTTGTGAGCTGGTTCCATAACATTTGGTATCAGAGGTTTGGATTCTAGGGTTTTGCTGCTCCAAACAGGTCATCGTGGCATTTTCACTATAACTTTTTTTTGTGACGTTTCAGAAGCGAAAAAAAAAAACCCATTTGAGAAGAAATCGTTCTAAACCTTGGGTTCGAATTTCCTATCTTGTCTTGCTATATTTTTGGAGATAGGATTTTTGCAAGCTCCAGAATTTCATCTAAAATAGGTCATTGTGGAATTTTCGCTATAACATTTTCACTATGAAGTTTCAGAAGCTAAGACAAAAACCCATTTTAGAAGTAATCGGTCTAAATTTTAGATCTTGGTTCGCTATATTTTCGGATATATGATCTGAGGAAGTTAGGGGTTTTGTAGACTCCTGAATTACATCCTAAACAGGTGACCTAGGTAAAACCTTCATAACTGTCTCTCTGAGAATCAGATTGAAATTTCATAAGAAGTTGCAGAAAGAGGATAGACTATAGTTTTCTGTTTATCGTTTTCAGGTCCTAAGGTTGAAACCATGACATGAGGCACTTCGTACAAGTTTGATCTACTGAACCAGTCTATAATCGGGTCATCGTGGGAGATTTGACATAACGCTTCCTTACAGAATCCAATCTTGATCAGACTTTTGCGGTTAGAAAGAGGACTCAGAGGGCTACTATAGGATGAAATTGTAGAGCTTGGAGACCCGAAATTACAGAGTTATAGTCGTTTCAAGATCGAGCTCCTAACATCAAGAAAAGGTAATATGAGGAATTTTGATGGCAAGGATCCGATAAATTGGATACTATAGATGGAGCAATATTTTGATCTACATGAGGTGAAATTGTTACAAAAGGTATGTATTGCATCTTCATATTTAGAACCGGATCAATTTTTATGGTATATAAGGTTGTGTTCTCGTAGAGCACTTATCACTTGGTCAATTTTCACGGAAGAAATGATGGCACATTATGAGGATACAAAGAGTAACACCTTCTCTAGCTAGTTGATAAATCTGAAACAAAAGGGTTCAATGGTAGAGCACATTGAGGATTTCAAAAAATTGAATATAAGGGTAAATGATTTTCCAAAGAAGAAATGGATTGATGTCTTCTTAGGGACTTTAAAGGATAACATTCAACATGAGGTTCGTCTTTGGGAACTTGATTCATTGGAGAAGGCATTCAGGTTGGCAAGAAAAATTGAAAGTGAATTACGGAAACAAGGAATCCCACCATTCATGACTATAATTATGGAAGTGTTTTTTCTCCTAGCCTTCCACAACCTACAAGGTTTACACCACAACAATTGGAAGAAAAAAGAGAAAAAGGGCTTTGTTACAATTGCGATAGAAAATACACTAAAGGTCATAAGTGTGCTGAAAAAAAAACTATTTTACATAGATTATGAAGAGGAGAAAGAAAAGGATCAAGAAACATCAAAAGAAGAGGATATACACCAAGAACAAACCCGAGAGAAAGAAGAAATGAATTCGAACATATCTTGTAAAGAATTGGAAATAATTACCACTCCTCAAACTATCAAGATAGAAGGACATATCAAGAAGAAAAATGTTCAAGAAGTGAAAGATCACATCGAGCATCAAGAAATGAATCCAACCATATCTTGTAATGCATTGGAAGAAATTACTGCTCAAACTCTCAAGATAGAAGGACATATCAAGAAGAAAAAGGTTCAAGCAGTGAAAGATTAAATCAAGCATCAACAACAAGTTCTCCAACTTTTAAAGGATAATGCCACTTTGGTGCAGAATCGAATGAAACAAGAGGTAGATCAACATCACAATGAAAGAAGTTTTGATGTAGGTGATTAGGTATTTTTACGGCTACATCTCAAGCAAGATATTAATGAGAAGGAAACGTTGGAAATACTTCATCACTTAAGAAATGGTGACCTTACCTAATGGGAAGACACTTCAAGGTAAAACTAGATCATGATAGTCTGAAATACTTTTTAGAACAAGGATTATCTTTAGAATAAAAGAAAAAATGGGTCACAAATATGTTGGGTTATGATTTTGAAATCATCTACAAAAACGGGAAGCCAAATGTTGTTACAGATGCACTCTCAAGAAGGGATGAGGATGTGGAAGCATTGTTTTGTGTTATTTCTATTATCCAACCAGATTGGATAAATGAAGCAAGGGATGAATGGAAGAAGGATGAAGAAGTGTCGCCACTCATTCAAAATTTGTAGAAGATCCCAGTTCAAGCAATATTGCCAGAACTTTACGAGGAAGGAAAAAACATATTGGAACCTGGAGCAATCACAGAAACAAGAACCCAACAGCTATGAAATCAATCAATTTCAAAGTATCTCATCAAGTGGAAGAACTTACCCGCTGAAGATTCCACATGGGAGGACAAGAATTTTATACAGAAGCATCAAGAACTACTCAAGCATTGAGGACAACACTTTTTAAAGGATAGGGGCATGTTAGGCCCCTATACTACTAGTGTAACCCCTTATTGTTATTAGTACAACCCCCTTATTATATGTTGTACCCATGTAGTCCCATATTGTTATTATTGTGCCCCATAGAAGCTCACTATTGTTATTATTGTGCCCTTACATTATTATTTTTATGTCGGCTCTGATTATATTATGACCCCTTAGACTTCTATATATAGAAAGGAGGTCTTGTCATTTGTATCATCTAAGGATTGCTCATTTATGTAATGTAAAGGAGGTTGCCCCCTCGAAGAGGCTGAATTCTAAGGCATTCATTTATATTTTCTATCTTTTTGTGAGCTGGTTCGATAACATTGAGAGGTTCATGTATAATGTTAAGAGGGAAAAACTACATCATTTAGGATCAGACACACTAAAAACTCTGTTACTTAGAACAATTAGGGATGAGTGGATTGATCTCCTTGATCTCATGAGTAGAGGTGATGTATACCAATTATCATTTGAACAAGTTTGTGAAACATGCAAATGCATATCAAGAGGAAGGGCAAGAGTAGGTAAATCAACATCAAGATTGGTAAGTCAAGCTAAACTTGGAAACTTATTTGATGATTTTAAAACAGAAATTCTTAGAAATCTAACCAAACAAGTAGAAACGTTAAGAATGCAAGATGAATAAAAAGAAGATGTTGATATTTGTGTTGTCCATGCAGAATCACATGATGTTAGACATTGTCCATCATTACCAAGGTTGAAGGAAGTTTACCAAGAGGACAATGGAGCAAGTCAATTGCCAATGCAACTATGTTATGTAGCTCCAAAAGGACCATGGAAACCTAGTCAACCTAGTATGATGCAAGAACCTAATTCACAATTTCAAGCTTATGCACATCCATCTCAAAGTAATTGGAACACACCCTTTCCTTGACAACATTGGCCATCTCAACCCTAAAACCAATCTATGCAACAAATTTGGCAAGAAACTTATGGGAGCCATCCACAATATCCTCAATATTTTCCTCAATATCCTCCATACCCAACTCCATGTTATCCCTACCATTCATCTCCACCACAACCACAACCCCAACCACATCCATCTCAAATATCCACTCCCACTCAACTCCCTATACCACCATTTCCAAACCCAAACATTGAAGTAGCTCAATCCACTTACAAGGCTGAGGTACAACACTTCCAAACATATCCTCTTGAGATCAATGGTATTCACCATAGCTCAGGAAGAGTATTTAAAAAAAGAGGTTATCTTGATATCATTGAAGGACCACATCAAGAAGAAGAAGATTCAAATGAGAAGACCATAGAATCATGGGCTGCACTTGACGAAGTGCAGACATCAAAATCATAGATTAAGAGAGCTCCCTCATGGTTACCATCAAATCCTCCATGTATTCAAGAGAACAATCAACAAAAAGAGGAATATTTGAAGGTCATGGTAGAAGAAGACATGAAGAATGATTCAAATAAGAAAGAAAACCAAGGACATCAAAGTTATATTGAGGTTTGGTTCTAGAAAATCAACAAGATGGAGCATCACTCTCTTCTTCAACTATGCTTGAGCCTTTCAAAGTCAAATCATTTGGTCTCTGAAATCCAGGTACATGTCAAAGCATACATTTCAAGCCTACACATCATTTTATCTGTCATCTTGATGTGCACATGGCTCCATTGGAAGTATTCTTATACTTGAAAGTGATTTTGTTTTCAAGTAGGGTAAGGTAGAAAAAAAATAAAAATTGAAAAATAGGAGAAAAAAAAATTAATAATAATCTTAGGTGAAAACCTCCTTGGAGGAGCCTCAAATTGGCTCATTGATTGAAAACCCAAATAAGACGGTCAATGGGTTGGGAAAAAAAAAAAGAGAAAAAAGAAAAAATCCTAGATGAAAACCTCCTTTGAGGCGCCTAGGCAGACCTATTATTTGAAAACCTCATTGAGGTGGCTAGTAAGCCTAGAAAAAAAATAAAATTCCTTGCTCCATGTATCTCTTTGATGAATGTAGGTGCTCTCCAACATCTACAAGGAACAAAAACAAGTTGCCACTAAAGAAAGAAAAAATAGGTCAAACCTAGTCAAAAGAAGTCAAATTTTGACCTTCTCCTCTTTTTCTCAAATGCTCCAACAACGCCAAGGCCATGCCAATCCATCACCCTCATCTATTTCCACCATCCACCCATCAATCTCAAGCTTTTCCCATTCAATTTTCTTGTCGTCCTAAAAAACTACAGGAAGGCTTTGTTTTACTATAGGACACAAAAATACATAGAGCGGAAATCTGTTTTTGCCATAACCTGAAAACCATGCATCCATTTGCCAAGTTGTTTCAAGGGGGGATTCATATGGATGATGGTAACATGTTCAAGCAATTTCAACAAATTTCAGTACATAGTTATTGAGAAATCAGGCTCCATCACCTACAACAATTTTTTTTTGTATTTTCTCGATATCCGTTCTTTCATTTAAAAATTTGTTTCATGAGGAGATGCATATGGATGATGGTAACATGCCCAAGCAATTTCAGAAAATTCTAGTGCACGGTTTCCAAGAAATTGGCCTCCATCACCTTCGGCCATTTTTAGTTTTTGTCGAGGTTCATGCATCTATTGACCAATTTTTTATATGGGAAGGTGCATAATGATGATGGAAACATGCTCAAAAAGTTTCAGGTCAATCCATTCTACCGTTTTGGAGATATGAACAAAACAAGTCTGCTACAAGAGGTTGTCGTGAACTACTACAAGAGTTTCTTGTAGTACTTCAGGAAGTTCTGAAAATATACAGGAAAGGCAGTCCGATGGAAAAATTATGATGCATGCCTATTTTGGGATAGGAAAAAATGACATCGAATTCACCACATCTCATCCAACACCCATCATGACCATGTCACTCTAGGGCCACACCTTCCACTGATTCCAATACCTATTTACCCTCCAACAGAGAATGGACACAAACATCAAAAAAAAAAGAGGGCAGCTACAACAACCTATTTGGAAGTAACAATAGGCTCCAGGCCTAACCTTCAGCACCATGATTGAAAAACGAGACGCATAACTATAGGCACAATGAAACTCCTCCAGGGCTCAACATCAACAAAGGAAGCCATCACCTACACATCAATAAGAAGACAACCCATCAACAAAATAATATCAACAAAAAAGAAAAAGGTAGTGAAGAAGATGTACCTAAGTCATGAGAAGCACAACAACATCTAATCAACAGTAGCATGCATGTCTCTCCAACAACCATCAAGTAGGTACGAGTATGCAATATTCTTGACCTCTTCTCTTGAGCATATTATAGTTAGATATTTGTTGTCAATGCATGAGAGATGAGGTTTTATAAGCTAAGGATGGGTCAGCAGCCTCAACCACTTTCAACTAGTTAATTGTAGCTCACTCCTTCACTCATTCAATATTGAAAAGACAAATTATGAAGGCTGATGATTTCAAGGAATGAGAAAAACAATTAAAAGAAGAAATTTTTGCAAAGGCCAAGTCACCACAACACTCCAAGCCCTCCATCCACTTCATATTCTCTATCTATCCATCATTCATCCATCCCATTTCATAATTTCAAGAACAAACCCTATCTCACCCTAAAAAATTCTTGAAAAAGCAAATAAAGCATCCTCTTCATTTTCACAAACCTACATCATTTCTCATCACTCCCATACAATTAGAAGACTCTGAAGGAAGAAGGAATGACTACTACAGGAAGGCAGAATGCTACTACAAGAAGGAAGAAAGAAAAAAATGTGCTAAAACCCAAAATGACAGTTCCTAAGAGAGACCTAATCAAAATAGAGAACTCCAAGGTGATGAGCCCCAATTTTGGTACAATTCGGGCTCATTTTGGCCTACTTCACTTGCTCAAACCATTCATCTTTCTTTGCTTATGCATGCATTTCTTAGTTATTTCAGTGTTTGTAGAGGAAAGGCTAGACACTTTAATTCCACGTGACTAATTGCATTGTGATTTCCAGGTTTTTGATGGATAAAGGGGAAACAAAAGTACAACGTAAAAGGAGTAAGGAAGACATAAGTGGCGCTGCTAATTTGTGGAAGGATACCACATATTGGGCAGGTCCTCCGTTGATTCCCTACCCCAAGAACTCTGTAGCTTCCTATCAATCTCTCCCTCGCAGCCCTTCAGAATGCGCCAGTGTCCTACAGGAACAGCAGTCATCAAACTGTTGACTGCCTCACAAATCCGCAGTTAAACTTCAACCCGTGGACAGCCGAGCTCCTAGAATCACGGCTACTTGGCGGATCATCATCTTTTTTGTATAAATATGGAGGCCGTAGCCTTAGATAGGTTGTTGAATCTTTTGGGTTATCATATCATTTTGTAATCAGTCCAAGTTTATTTTCCTTTTTGCTGTAAGCCAGTTTGGCATGACATTGAGCTATGAATAAAGAGGACAGTTTGTGATCAAATCCTGAGTTTTCATTAGGAGACTATAGCTCTCAGGTTAGGGCCCAACCTGAGAGCCATAGATCCCCTCTGTTTTAGTATTGTTCTATTTCTTTTCTTCAGCACTGTGAGTTTATTTGCACATGCAATGTGAATGGCAGCCTTGTAATTTGATTCTCTTATGAGTCAGATAGGTTTTGGTTATGGTGCAATTCCTCTCA
>APFE030699422.1:52336-67445 GCA_000404065.3 Pinus taeda | reverse complement strand
CCTCCATAACTTGGCCCTTCCAAACATCACTTCGTGGGACCCCAACATAGCAGTAGGGGACATGCAGCTGATGGAAATGACCTCATGGTTAAACCACGAAGAGAAGAGAGCAGTTGAGGTCAGGAGTGTCATGGACCGGGAGTTACATGAACCACTGCTGATTAGAGCAGAGCCAGGGGACCCCACAGCACTGATATCCACTCACTAGCACCTAGCAACCAATTCTCAGGGATTATTAGATTACATTGATCGTCAGGCCCAGGCCATAGCACACTTCGAGGATATGGAGAGGTTACTTGGGGACAATTGTCTTCATGCTTGCACCCGTAGGTGGAACACATTGTCCCACAGCCTCAAAATTCGAGAATATCACACTCCACCTCGGATGAGGGAGGCTTTGGCACGAGTACTTCTCTACAAGAAGTCTATGCAGAACCTCCAAGCTAGTTGGATAGGCCTCAAGCTAAGTCCACCCTTTCTTTTGGGATTATTAGAGGGAGGCTCAGAAGAGGAGGAGCATAAGCAGTGGGAAGAAGTGGAGAGGAAGGCCAGATTTCATGACAATATGGAGGACACTACTTCAGAAGCCTGGGATGTGAGAGTGGCCATGAAAGCAATGAAAGACGAGGAGCTGGACTAGTTGATTAGGGATGAGCAACCCTTTTAGCAGGGGGGTGATGATGAGCGCCAAAATTGGTAACAATTTTGGCTCATTTGGCCTAATTTTCATTGTTCAGCCCTTGTTCAAATCCGTCATTTTCTATATTTTATGCATTATTTTTAGTATGTTTGTGTCTTTGGTACGAATAGGGGAAGTTACTTTTTCCTAGGTGGTTAACACGTATCTATTTCATGTTCTTGACATATATTGGAGCAAAGTCAAAGCAATCATGAGCTATAAGGCAGCCAAGCCAGAAGTGAGGACATGAAGGAGGGTTGCCTACGGCATTCAATGACCCTTCCTCGGGATGTTCACCTCCAACTCCGAGCTCCAAAGACCACCAAACCGAATTTAGAAGGCAGCCAATCAGCATTTAGAAAGGGACTGTTTGACTCACAGTTTGATAGCCGAGTTCCACAGATTGAGGAGGCCAGCTAGGTCTCTCATTATCTATAAATGTTGAGGCCTCAGCCTT
Organism: Pinus taeda; assembly: GCA_000404065.3. Lineage (NCBI taxonomy): Eukaryota > Viridiplantae > Streptophyta > Pinopsida > Pinales > Pinaceae > Pinus > Pinus taeda. The sequence goes on along the minus strand of APFE030699422.1, from coordinate 66,309 downwards.
CGTAAAGAGACTTTTGAAACTATTGTGTACTTTGCACCTTAGTGTTGCAGCTTTATTTTGTTCCTTTGTAGCCATTTTTGGCATGACTGTTATGATTCTTTTTGGATAATGAGAAGCAGTTTGGTTTCCTATCAAATCTAAGTTTTTCATAGGAGCCAAAGCTCTCAGGGTTGGGCCCAACCTGAGAGCCTAGGACCTCCTTCCTGTATTATTGCTTTTCCTTTATGTATCACTATTTTTTTCCTTTATGCATTTGAACACATTGCTGTTAAGTAGATTTCATTATGTTGTTGGAATAGATCATTGTTTATGAATGAATTTGGTGTAGATGTTTTGGTAGGATAATAACAGCAAGATCTCCAAGGAAAAGAGACAACCACACTCCTGGTCTCACCTCGGCCTTATTGGATTTGGGGCTAGAATTGAGGAAACAGTGCTGCCTCACTAAAACACTAGTTTGCTTGTTTATGCAATATTTTAGTGTGCTTGTTTTATTTGCAGAGATTAGTAATGGGTTTGGACATATGAAATGTTCCTTTACATAGATGGTGTACAAGGTTTTCTTCCCAAATAAAGTGCTGCTCATTTATGTTGATTGATGGATAGAATAGACTAGTTTAGGATTTGATCATTTGCAGGTCTTCGTTGATTTGATCAAGGCCCACCGTGCAGGGAATCTTCTTCCTTCATCCATCCTCCCAAAGCATCATCTAAGCCTCCTGTTCTGTCTTGTAGCTAAGCTGCCCTTTTCCCATCTATCCTTTGTGTCTATGAAACCTTACCTCCTTGCTCATCATTTCCTTGGCCGTCTTCAAGCCAAGTCAGCCTTCTACACCTCTTCACCGATCCACCCACCAGTCCTTAGGCCATTTTTAGACCCCTATCCTATTAGATCCATCCAGCACATCCCTCACTCACCACCTCCTAAAAACCGACTCCAAACATCCTGTAGAAGTTCTGAAGTTTCCTGTAGAAATTCTGAAGTTTCCTGTAGAAATCCTGAAGTTTCCTGTAGAACCCCTGCAGACTTCCTGTAGAAGCTCACAAGTGAGGTTTCCTGATAGCCAAACCTTGTGAGACTCTAGGGAAGAGTGTCAGGGACTCCTTAGACCCCCTCTGAGCCTCTTCAACCATTTCCAAGCACTCCTCTTCCTTGATCCACTCTTGCGTAGTGAAGCACAGTTCAAGCATATGCATGTGAAAATCGACACTTAATCAAAAAATATACAAAAAGATACTTCTAGGACAAAATTAGTCTAAGACATATGCATTTTCCCTTTTTGAAGTCAATGGCATCTCATTCAGTAGTTTACATTCTCATTTTTGCATTAGTAGAACTAGCTGGTAGAATTAGGGTTTGCATTTCTCTTTGGCTTTCAGTTTCTTTTCGCAAGTAGATTAGCTCCCTTTGAGTTAGCTTTCATTCATCATTTAAAAGCTTCTTCTAAGAACTTATAGAAGCTTGCTAAAGCCCCTAGCGGACTTGTGCCAGCTGACTAAGTGACAGCTGTGACAAGAGCTAGTACTTATGTATACAGCACCATCGCTTCCAATTTTGTTACGAACAACCGAGTTGATAAAAGTAAAGAAGGGAGTCCCAGGAGTTGCAGCATTATTGCTGCAATACTGGAGCCCACCAGTGCTTACGACCTTTCCTTCTTTGAGGGGTTTTCCCTGCGATATGCGATTAGCGACTTGTCGTTAATCGCATATCATAAACTACCCTCGTTTCTCGAATTGGCCTCTCGTTTTTCTAATTTTCAATAACGTGCGTTACCATGGGCCGATGGTCTATGCGCTTGACCTAGGGTCCTTGTTGCTCTACGCTGACCACAAATTGCAACTATTATGAGGATATCTCTGCTAAGCTTGATGTTTATAAGACTTTAAACCTTTGGCATAAGTTTTAAAGAGTTCATGAAAACTTAGAGAGTGTTCTAGGATCCAATTTGGATCAAGTTGCAGGAGTGGAGACATCCACTCAAGCAGAGTCTTCCAGAGATGGACAAAAGCACACAAGAGAAGCTGATAGATTGTTGGAGGCTGCGAGAGAGAATGTGGGAGCACCATCTTCTCAGCGCAAATAGAGGAGGTCACCTTAGAGGTACATTGGATATGTTTCCCTTGCTGGGGAATGTGTTGAGAGTGAGCCATATTCCTTTGAGGAAGCAGTGCAACAGTCAATTTGTGTTGATGCTATGGTGGAGGAGTATGAATCCATAGTTCATAATAGTGTTTGTGATGTGGTTCCGATAACGGAGAACAAGTTAGTTGTGAGTTCTCATTGGCTTTACAAGGTAAATCAAGCTATTGATGGTAGTGTGGAGAAGAATAAGGAAAGATTTGTTGCCCGTGGCTTTTCACAGGTCAAGGGGATTGACTATGATGAGACTTTTGCTCTTATTGTAGGGTACTCATCTATCAAATCTATGTTGGCACTATCAGCATAGATGGGTTGGAAGATCCATTAGATGGATGTGAAGACTGCATTCCTTAATGGTCAGATTGAGGAAGAGGTGTACATAGATTAGCTAGAAGGTTTTGAGACCTTCGATTGTGAGTCACACGTGTGCCGTCTCAAGAGAGTGTTGTATAGGCTAAAGCAAGCACCTCGTGCTTAGTACACCAGGATAGACAACTACTTCACCGGGTTGGGCTTCACAAAGAGTGAAGCAGATGCATACTGTACCACATCGTGGTGAAAGGTAAGTTGTTGATCATCGTACTTTATGTTGAGGATCTCATATTGACAGGTGATGATTAGTTGATCATTTCTTGCAAGGAGGACCTTTCAAGAGAGTTTGAGATGAAAGACATGGGTCTCATGCATTACTTCCTTGGCATGGAAGTGTGGAAGAAGGATGGGGAGTTATTTGTGTCTTAGAGCAAGTATGCCACCGAGATACTTAGGAGATTCCACATAGAGAAGTGCAAGCCCATGCAGACTCCTCTAGTAGGTAACTGGAGGTAGGAGGTTACTACTTCAGGAGAAGTGGTAGAGGCTACTACGTACAGGAAGCTTGTGGGTTCACTGATGTACTTAGTGAACACACGAATATATTTGTGTTATGCGGTGAACCAACTGAGTCAAGGGATGGTTCAGCCTACCAAGATGTTTTGGAAGGTGGCAAAGCATGTATTGAGATACCTCAGAGGCATATCTCAGTATGGATTATGGTACTTATGGATAGAGGGAGTGAAGCTACATGGCTTCACTAATGCAGATTGGGTAGGGAGTCCATCAGATTGGAAGAGCACATCAGGAAGGATTTTCAACCTTGGGTTAGCAGAAGTTTCTTGGTACAGCAGGAAACAGAGGTCGGTCGCACTCAGCTTGGCAAAGGCAAAATACATGGTTGCAATTAAAGCAACATATGAGGCCATCTGGATGCGAAAAATCCTAGTTGGTTTGTTTGATCAAAGGATGGATCCAATTGTGATCTATTGTGATAATCAGAGTTGTATCAAACTCTCTGAGAATCAATTATTTCATGATAGGTCCAAGAACATCGACATCCAGTATCATCATCTCAGAGAATGTGTAGTGAGGAGGATCATGTTGTTGTAGTATATTTTGATAGAAGAGCAAGATTCTAACATTTTGACAAAGGCATTGTAAAAGTGTAAATTCAAGTTCCATAGGGACAGGATTGAGGTGGCAGATAATCCATTTCTTGTTGAGAGGGAGTGTTGAAATATGGAAACAAGAATATTCCAATTTAATTTGTCTTTGAATTAAATTGTGAATTAAAATCAAAATTAGTCTTAATAGCTACTTGGAAATAAGTAATCAATTTATTTTAAAATAATTAATTGGAGAAATTCAAGTTAGAAGTCTTTCTGACGTAATGCAAGAGTTATCTGTTAAATTAAGGAGATAATATTGAGTTATATTTGAGTTGTAATTAGTTAACTTAGTTTACTGAGTTAAGTCTAGTTAAATTAGTTCCAAACTATTTGAGGAACTAATGGAGAGTTAACAGTCAGTTGATGCATGCATGCACTCAACCAGTGTACTCCAGTGAGCTAAAGATTCCCTCATTAGAAACTCATGCATGTCTATTCTGATAAATACCCAGTTGAGATTAATGTTCAAGGGCAGTGTATTATTAGTTGCATGTGGATAAAACCAATGCATGCAGTCAAGGGATTCATCCTTGAGGATTGCGGAGTTTTGGAGGAAGATCATCCACTTGGTAAATAGGAAACCATTCACTAGGTACTACGCAAGGAAGTAGGATCTTGGAGGGCAAAGATGAAGGCTTGAGAGAAGCCAAGATTTCCTCTGAGCATCTGAGAGGATTGTACTGAGAGCTGGATAGTTGTGAGAGCTATGGTTTTGTATATTTCCTATGTATTTCCAACTTGTATGATAATACAAAGTGTGGGGTTTTTAGCTGAGGCTTTCCCAAAAGTATTTTCATGTGTATTGTGCATTGATTCTTCTACCTTTGGTTATATTGTTCAGCTCGAGCTTTAATATTCCGCAAATTGATTGTAGAAGTAGGTTAGAGTATTATGCTTTGATTTATATTGCTTTATCGGGTTAACCTACCATCAGATTTTCTACAAGACAAATCCTTGTACTACTAGCCCTTTCGAAAATAGCCCGCAGAGTGCGGACTGAGGTCTCAACCAAAGAAGTATGGGGTGATGCTGGAACCAAGTTTCCACACCCTTGAGATATCTGAGGGGTCTATTTAGTCCAACTGTGAATACCTTCGCGCAAGTCACTTCACGTACTATCCTGACCTACGATACCTTCGCGACCTATTATAATCACCTCTACACAGCCCTAACCAAGGACTGAGGTGCTTTCACACTACTAAGACAACGATCTGTGCTATTTCCCCAAGTTACACTGTGGATCTTACTTATGTTCTTACAATTTTTAGTTAACTTCATGTAAACAGATGCTTTATCTTATATTCACTTAGTTAACACAATCATATAAGTTCACGCACCATATAACCAGTAGAATGCAAATTATACCCGACACATTCAACACTCCAAACAGGAAAAAATACACATAAATGATAAGAAAATTCTCTTTATTACTTCTTCAATCGGTTACAGACTCAACTCAGCCTGCACACTCAGCTGCAAGGGTCCACGCACTCAGTTTCGAACTACTAGGCCTCTGCACACTTAGTTGTAGAGCCTTCTTCTACTCTATGACCCAAAGACTTGACTTACACTTCAGGTAAGACTCAATTCTCTATCTTCGATCCATCAATTAGTGATTTACAACTTAGAGCCTCACTTTATTTATGCAATCCCATGGTTCCTGGACCATGGGTATAACTCTCAAGCCGACATTACTTTACAAAAATGAGGGCAGACAACCCTATGACTCATTTACAGTCTTCGCACTCCATGCCCACAAAACACATAGTCTTTACATCGAATTTGGTCAAAATATAGGGTTTAAGCCCCAAAACTTTCCTTCGGAGATCCCATGCCCAACAGGCCCCCAACATAAACATCGTGACTCACCCTCAAGTCACTCTATCGGTGCGAAGATCTTCACATAGAGACCTCCAACTCTGCTCAGGCTGCGGCAAGCATGGGAGTGCACTGAATAGCTACCGACTGTACTTTCTAGGCCTAGTTAGATGGCCATGCCACCTATGTATGGCTTTCAACCAACTATTGTTTATGTTTCTTGGGAATAGTTCGACATTCAGTTTCACCAACTGCACTGCGCCACCATCTGTGATTTTCTTAATAACATATGGTCCCATCAAATGCATTAGGAGCTTCCCTGGGAATTTATCAAACTTGTTGTCATATAATAGCACCAAATCATTCACCATAAACATGCGCAACTTGATATGTTGATCGTGCCAGGCCTTTGCGAGCTGATTTTGTACCTGCTAATGGAATCCTACCAAAAACAGTTCTTCTTCAAATTCCTCTAGCTATGCGAGCCTCTTGTCAAGGGCTCTGTGGTTCGTTATACCTATGAGCATGGTGATGCACAGATTAGGCATGATATACTCCATTGCCACTATAGCTTCCACTCCATAGACCATCCTAAAAGGCATCTATCCTGTCAGTTTCTTGCATGTTGTCATATAAGCCGATAATACTGCGGGGATGCAGGTCCCAATAGCTTCACTACGCATTGCATAATTTTGTCAGCATGGTCTCTAATACTTTGTTAAACACCTCCATGGTCCTATTAGCCTATGGGTGATACAGTGTGCTTTTCTGATGATACACCTGAAATTCTTCCATCAGCGCATTGATCGTTTCATTTAGGAAATGTGTACCACAATCGCTCATGAAGATCTTCAGAAAACTGAATCGTGTTATTACGTGTTCAAATTTAAACTTCACGTCTATCGTGGCTATGCAATCTTTTACAGGTTGCGCTTCTTCCCAACGCGTCAGATATTCTATTTCAGTAATAATATATTTCATGCTTGCCTTTCCTTGTGGTTTGATGGGTCCTACAAAATCAATCACCCACTTTTCAAAGGGTTGCAACATCATTTTTGGATTCAAAGGCATCTCATCCCTCCACGATGGCTTACCCATTCTTTGACATACATCACATGCCTTACAATTCTCTTTTGAATCCTGATGTAGGGTTGGCCACCACAACCCTCCACTGGGAATCTTCTGCGCAGTTACTCTTCCTGCATAATGACCATCTGCGGGGCCCCCATGATTGTCCGCGAGGATGCTACTTCATTCAAACTCTGGTACATACCTTCGTAGTATCTCATCATTCCCCATCTTGTATAAATGCCCCACAATGACAGAAAATTCTATCGTGCACACCATTAGTTCCTTCTTCTACTGGACAGAGTAACCTTCCGACACAGTCCCAGTTGTTAGAAAGTGGATTATATCTTCAAAGTGTCCATCTGCTACGCGCACAACATAAAGCTACGCATCGGGTAGTCCTTCCTCCAAACTGGTAGGTTCCTCCCCTGTATCAATGCGCGACAAGTGATCTAGTCCCATGTTTAATCGCTCAAGGTTCACAACAAATTCAAAACCATATTCTTGGAATAATAAGAGTCACCTGCATATGTGCCCCCCCAACAAAATCTTATTAACCGAGTATTTCAACGCAATGATCTGTAGACATCTTGAAGTGTCCACCTAGTAAACAGTGCTGATATTTCTGGAGTGCATACACTATAGCCAGTCCTTCACATTCGATAATGGAATAGTTATTTTCTTATTTAGATAATCTGTGACTCAAAAATGTGATAGGGTGATCCAAGTCCTCTCTGCCATCTTGTGTGAGAACTACCCCCAATGCTATACACGACACGTCAACATGAACATGAAATTCTTTCTTCCAGTTCGGGAAGACAAGAACTAGCTCAGTGACCATATTTGCATTTAATATATCTTACAGTCAACGTTTGATCAGAATGTGACATCCTTCTTCAATATTTTTTCCATTGGCACGGTGATCTAGGCATAACTCTTGATAAAAAATTTGTAGTACCGAGTATGTCCCAAGGTAGTGCGCGACTTTTTCACACTGAGTGGTGCTTCCAAATTTAGAATCAATGCAATTTTTGCATGGGTCTACCATCAGCGCTTGTTTCCAAACCATATGCCCCAAAAAGTTCAAAAAAGGAACAAGGAACATACACTTTTTGAGGTTGAGCACGATTTGGTATCTTCGGCATATATCCAACATCAAGCATAGGTTTGTTATAAGGCACCTAACCAGCCTGAATACAATCCAATCATCGAAATATACTTCCAATAACTTATGAATATATTCCCTAAACGCCGCAACAACTACACACAAGAAGATAGCTGGTGCGTTCTTCAATCCAAATGGCATGACAGTGTATTGAAAGTATCCCCACTCCGTCGTGAAGGTTTTCTTGCTCCTATCCTTTGGTACGATCCTGATCTGGTGGTACCCTAAGAACCCATTAGTGAAAGAGTATGCTTCCTGACTGCCTACATTTTCCAACACCTCATCTGTGAATGGAGTTGGGAATGGATCATGTACACACACATCGTTCAATTTTTTGAGTTCTACGCATATTCTAATTTTGTCCTTCTATTTATTTTCATTTACCACCATCGGACTTACCCAATCAAATTCCTCTACAAGTTCAATAATTCCTTCTGTGAGCATCTTATCTAATTCTACGTGGACCTTTTCCTTGTATTTCGGGTTTAAGTGATACAGTCTCTGCTTCACTCGCTTCGCACCGGATTTTAACGTGATCCACATTACCACTAAGTCTCATATTATCCCCTTTAAGCCCATGAACTTCGTCAGGAATAAGTCATGATACTTTTGGAGTAATTTAGTGACCTTATCCACCATCGCATTGTCCCAGTAGTCCCCAATATTCATGAATTTAGGTTCGCTCTGTACCAATATTTACTTGCTTATTCTTTACTACCACAGTTATGTCAGGGTTCTTGATTTGTGGTCTTTGAACCTTGCGTTGGTCGTCTGTCTCTGGAATATCAATGCTCCTTGGATCTTCATCCTCTTCCTTAGCAGATGCATTATAACACTCCAATGTGAAAGTTAACTAAGCAGCCTAGTCTAGTTGAGTCAATTCTACCTACTCCTGTGGCATCCTAAAGATGGTTACTTTTAGTTCTTGTAGTGCTTCATCAATACTATCCAATCCATCCTAAAAATTAAAGGTCATCATGAACCATTCACGCACAATATCCTGTTCAATCATCCTATTGTGGAGCTCAGTCTCTATATACCATTTCATTGGTATAACATCCAGGGTGTGACAGAACAGGTGCACCCACTCAGATTGAGGCTTTTCCCCATAGGCCTGCATCCACTTATCCAAATGCATGCGTGGATAATCCTACCCATTTTATTTTTCTTTAAATCTCACTCGAGGCTTCTCGAACCATGTGTGCATCATCCTCCTACATGCACGCCAGTCATAAAAGCTCCCTTTGTGCATACCCCACCACCTTGTGGGCGCAGCGCGCAGTACCCAATTAAAGGCCTAGAAACATTTCTTTTTTGGCACCTCCCTTTCAAATTTGTCCAGGAAGGCATCCACCTCACCTAATCCATCATAGGTAGGTAGATCCTTCATCTTTGTTGATATGCAGCGTAGTGATCTTATCATCATATTACAATTCAGTGTGGTTACCTCGCATAACCGGTTCTGCTATCACTCTATCTCCTCATCCAAATCTAAAGTGCAGGAGCTTTCGTGCTCCCATGAAATTCACCGATCCATGGTGGGATTTACCCAATCTTTCTCTCACGCAGTTATCTTGTATATGCAGTCCAAATCGTCATCGCTTTCATAGTCACACATTGGATTTGTATAGCGCAATCCCTCAATAGTGTCCAAGGGTATCACTACATGCAAAGAATTCTTCTCAGAAATCATCTTGCGCTTCTACAGATTAATCACCCCATTCATGTTAGTGGCCCAATCAATTCCTAAGAGTGTGGGCTAGGGATTGTTGTCATCAACAATATTTATCACCTCAAAGTCCACTAGTATGCTTGCTCCCTCAATATCCACTGTGATTCCTTGCAATAGACCCAGGGGTATTATATTCTGTTGGTTTTCCATGCACAGCTGAATAGGAGACCACTAAAGTGTAGGCCTCCCCATGCACTCCCATATATTATTCGGCAAAATGTTTGCATCTGATCCTAAATCCAAAATTACTTGATCCATCTCATATTCTCCAATCTATGCGGTTAACCTCATTTCTCTCCCTGTCCTTGTCTTATGCTTTCCAATCTTCCTGACTATGCACGGTTCTTGTGGTGTAGTCCTAGCCCATTTGTTAATGAGTTCCTGTAATCCCTTTATAGCCTTATTGTCACGTAGTAACTTCATGCATGTTTCTAGGAACATCGTGAGCATAGGTGTGTCCATTTCCGGCTCCTGTCTATCTTTTCTTCCTAAAGTGGAGGCATTAGTGAAGTTGTTCTTAACTTCCATAAAGGTTTCTTGAGCGCGCTCTAAATCAAACTTTGCTTCTTTCACCAGAGCTTTGCGAACCAAAGTACTATCCTCTAGTTGCTTTCCTTTATCATCTCCCAGTGTAATTCCACTTCAGAGCACAATGTTCACAATTGTGTCTTCCTCGCGTGGCTTAGACCTCATCATTTGCTGGTGCTAAATTGGGGGAGGTGGTAGCACTCCCTTGTGGCATATCCTAGCTATCAGTATAGGACAAACATCCATCTCATGGTCAAACAAGGTACAATAAAAACATGATGGATGCATTGGATTCATACAATCTTGGGCATAATGTCCTAGCCCTCCAAAATTGTAGCATATCAACTGTCCACGACTTATCCCATGACCTCCTCTACCTCAACCTCGTCCGTGCCCATGAAATCCAGTTCATGCTTGCAATATTAAAATGCGGTGTTGGAAGAGGTTGTACAAGTGAAGATGGAGGTGATGGTGGTGAAAATAGTGGTGGAGTGGGTGGAGGTGGTATGTGCGGAATCCTCTGCCTTATCAAATGGATCTCACTTCACAAAGAGACCTTCATGAGCTCTTCCTTATCCCCTCGTGGAGGTGAAATCAAGGGGCTAGTTTGTAGTCCTATACTCCCTTCATTTCTATAAGTTTTCCCACTTTGTGTAACCCCGAACATCAATGTAACTGCATAATCCACTTTTCACACAATAACATCTTAATCCAAGTATTCAGAGACTTTATGTACTTACCTCGCAGTCCTTTGAGAAAGTGTTGCTCTGCCTCGCTATAGCTAATTGAAGTATCTATCGTGAACTCAGTAATTAATCCTCCTATAATCCAATCAAGCTAGTGATCAACAACACGTGAAATCTTATCCTTCGATGCTTCCATTCTGCGCACCAATTCTAGGGTCCACAAAATAGGATTGTCAAGCTTCCACCTTCCTTGGCTATCTACTAGCTTCGCAATCCACTTGTAAAACTTAGTAATGAAAGATACGAAGACAATTTCTTGGATATCTATGTACAGGTAGTAGTCTAACCACTCTTCTTTTGTCAATCACAGATTCCTGTTCTCCTACGTCCCGAACTCATGAATTCTCCTGTCCAACCAGCCTTCAATTTCATTCTTAGTTGGATTCCAATGATATGATATCAAACATATCTATGCATATTCCGGTCCCAGCAACGGAACCATTTGTTGGCTTGATGGGGCCTAACCCAGGTTCAGAGTTAATTATCCAAACAAATCCCTGTACTACTGGCCCTTTCGGCAACAGCCCGCGGAGCGCGAACTGAGGTCTCACCCGAAGTAGTTGTTGGCACTATGGCACTGATTCAGAACTATGGCATAGGTGTTGTCCTTGATGGCAACTCTCTTTGGTAACAGATCTCCATTCAGGCTTTCAGAATGAAGGAAAAGACATATACGTAGGTTCATCTAGACTAAGGTGCGTATACATGCGGGTTAGACGTTACAAAGATGTGTATATGTTGGAGAGATTACTTTTGGTCTATGGTAGTTAGTCCTTGGTATTTGAACCTATGGTTTTGGACCATGGTGTCTCGTCAGAAGTGTTGATCCCAAGTATTGGGTCCATGGTATTGGTTTATTATGGTTTTGGACCATGGTATTGTGGAAGGCCTAAGACTATAAAAGAGGAAGGAGATCATGTGGCAAAGGATCATCTGAATTATTATTGAATATCTGATAAAGTGCTAGATCTGGAATACTAGTAATTGGGTTATGGTGCAGATCTAGATTTGAATGAAGGAGGAACCTTAGCACAAAGAGAAGGATAAGTTCTATTGATGGGTCATAATCTTTAAGCTTGAATGATAGTATCTTTGTGTGATTTTGGTCTATTATATATGGCGCTTGCTTGATCTATAACACTGATAATCTGGGTTAATTAGTGTTTGAATATCTGAAAGAGCAAATTATCCTTTATAGATCTGTACGTAGGTTCAGTGAAGCGAAGTTGCGTATACACGCTGGTTCAGTGAATGAAAACAGCATATATGCAGGTTGTTCCAAACACAGAAGCGTATGCACACATGTTGCAGGTTATTGAAATAGAGTATATCTTCTAGCTGCTTTTGTTTATTTCTGTTGTGTTCTGGGTTCAGAATTTGGTGTATAGTTACTATTACTGTGATTTGGGTACAACTGTTAGAGAAGTGTCTACTTGATTTAGTGCTAATTGGTGAAAAGGAGATTGTTTGATGCAGAAATTGTTTGATGATTGATTGATGTTCATGGATCAAGTCTAAAATTTTATGAAACGTGGAGTAGGTTGTAGCCGTCAGTAGGTCAACACCTATGTACTAGTATCTTGGCTAGTGCAAGAGCTAAGGGGGTTGTAGCTCCCTTCCAGGAGAAGTTGGAAAATGAGAGAGGGTTGTAGCTCTCTACGAGTTGCAGCCTGCGTACTGGTAAAGGACTGCACCAGTACATTGTAAAAAGAAGTTTCTAATTAAAAGAAAATAGAGACGAATTGCCTTCTAAGTTTCTAAGTTTCTTGTGTGTGATTGTATTCTGATCTGTTTTACTGTTTCTGGTTACTGGTTATTTGATTCTAATACTCAGATTACTAATCAACATCTGTTAGATAAAGTAAATTATAAGGTTGCATTGTATACGCGGGTTTCCTTCTGCATGGTTGCGTATATACGCGGTTTTAATTAACAGAAGTAGCGTATATCATCTGGATTTAGAAAAGGGAATATTTGACTTGATAATATTGATTCACCCCCCATCTCAGTATTATTTCGAACAATTGGTATCAGAGCAGGTCCTTATGAAGAAGCTTGATCGCTTGAAAAAAGATCCATCATCATGAGCAACTATGAGAGAGAAGCATCTATCAAGCCACCAATTTTTGATGGGACAAACTTCATATATTGGAAGGTAAGAGTTACTACCTATCTTCAATCTCTTGCTACAAAAGTCTGGGATATCATAGATACAGGGTACACTTTTTCTTCAGCAACTCCTACAGATCCGACTGAGAAGAAGCAGTTTGAAACAAATGCAAACGCTGTCAACACTTTATTAGGATGTCTATCTCAATCAGAATTCGTCAAGGTTATGCAGTATAAAACTGCTAAAGAAATATGGGACACGATTGTGCTGAGCTATGAAGGAGATGAGCAGGTAAAACGTGTAAAACTTCAAACCCTTAGAATTCAGTATGAAAATCTCAGGATGTACAATGATGAAAGTGTGGCTAACTATTTCCTACGTGTAGATGAGATTGTTAATTGTATGAAAAACTTGGGTGAAGAAATAAAAGAGGTTGTTGTGGCTGAAAAGGTTCTAAGATCTTTGTCCCCTAGGTTTGAATCTAAAGTTTATGCAATAGAAGAAAAAGAGAATCTATGAAATCTTACCATGTCACAGCTGCACAAAATTCTGACTGCTTATGAAATGAGAAAAGGAGGACCATCAGACAGGAGAGAAGCTGCTTTCAAGGCTTCAGGCAAAGGAGATTACTATGAGTCAGGACACATGTCAGAAGAAGAGGAAGAATATGTTAGAAATATTACTGAGAGGGGGGGTGAATCAGTATTATCAAGTCAAATATTCCTTTTTCAAAAAAAAATTGTATACGCTACTTCAGTTAGTTAAACCCGCGTATATATGCAATTATGCAGAAGGAAACCGACGTATACAAAGCAAACTTTAATTTACTTTATCTTTCTGATGATGATTGTTAATCTGTGATGCAGAATCAAATAACTAGTAACCAGAGACAGTAAAATAGAACAGAAAGACAATCACACACAAGAACACAAGATATAAGGTGGAAACCCAATGTGGGTGAAAACCACTTGCTACAATTCGTCTCTATCTTTCTATAATTAGAAACTTCTTTTACAATGTATTGGTGCAGTCCTTTACCAGTACGCAGGCTGTAACCTGCAGAGAGCTACAACTCTCTCTCGTTCTCCAGCTTCTCCTAGGAGGGAGCTACAACCCCCTTTTTCTCTTGTACTAGCCAAGATACTAGTACATAGGTGCTGGCCTACCGAAGGCTACAAC
>APFE030699422.1:8125-20451 GCA_000404065.3 Pinus taeda | reverse complement strand
AAATTTAGTAAACATGAAGGCATGTACACACCTTGCCTTGTCTTGGAAATATGGGATCTTTGTATCAGCAAAGCAGAGCATATTTGGCATTTGAATTTGCCAATCATGAAATATGAAACCTATTGGTATAGGTATCCAACAGAACCATCAAAGTAGAGTGACCAAAATATAGAGTCTAATGTTACATCAAATGACCTGCTTCCTACGCAATTAGTTCTATCATCTACTATATTACAAGACGGTTCATTATTTGGACTACAGGGAAGAGCTTCCAACCATGTGTTTATTGCAGTTTCTTCAATTATCTCTGCATGGAATTCTCCAAAACAGGTTTTCGTGGCACAAATATTGAAACTATGATTCCCAAGGATAGAGTTGGTAAACATTACAGGTTCATGGGGGTCGTTTAGTTCCATCACCGCATACTTCATGTATCTTTCTTGATCAACTCTCAGCATATCACCTTTTCCCTTCTGAGGCAGCAAAAGATGGGACCAATCAGTTGAGAAATGCCCATTCAAATTTGTTGATCAATCCCTACTAAGCAGCATTTGATATGCCTCGGGTATGTCAACTACCACTATGTCAATGACTTGTGTGTACTTTGGTTTAGGAGCCATCTGAATCAGCATATCTTTTGATTCTCTGATTACTTTTACATTCGTTCTGTCCAGTTGCATAATTTGAGTTCCAGTTTTCTCGAGTATTACATGAAGTCTTTTAGCAACAACATAAGGCATAACGGTGGATGAGGCACCAGAATATACCAGGCAATTATATATGTTCATGTTGAAGATTTCAAATGTGATAAGGAAAGGTGGAGTCATGGATTTTGATTTCTTTCCTATCATGGCTGCACTGACATCTTGGGCCGTTTGATTTATTTTTGATAGAGTAGCTTCCATGGCTGGTGGCATTTGGAATTTATTGGAGATACTAACGGGTCTCGACACCGAATTTTTCGTTTGACTACTTGGATTGGTGGGAGATTTGAAATTCCGTTCATTCATATCAATCAAAAGCAAATCGATTTGCTGCGTTAACTTTAACAAATCGAAGTATGTTATATTAGCTCGGGATTTCTTAAGATCATCCACAATATTGTAATCAATGTTATAAACAGGGTAGGGCAGAGTAAACATACATGTTTTTCCATTCTTAGGTGGGATTTTACCATTTTGAGTCACCTTCGTTGCAGTCGGAGATGTATTATCTTTTTGTGGACAACTCACAGCTAGAGTACTCTTGAAATCACCACTATGTCTACCCTTCCCAACAGGAACTTTAGGAGCGAATTCCTTCAAAGGGCAAACATCTTTCTTTGCCTGGTCTATAGGCTTCATCACGCCCGCAAGTGGCCCTTTACTTCATGTGTGGATTTCATTAGTGTGGATTTCTATCATACTAACTCCTTCATCTTCATCATTCTCATTTGTATAGAAATCCCATAGTACATTGATTTGAGATTCTTCATCTAAGGGCTCTTCTACTTGGTATTCTTCCTCATTTTCTTGTTCTAGCTCTAGTTCCACTATAGGTTCTTTGTTGTTAAGGAGAAATCCAATAATAGCTAGCTCTTCCATATTTAAATTCCCTTCATTGGGTGGAGGAGGCAGTGCAAGTTGACCATGACCACCTTCTATCTTCTTACGATAGAAAGTTTTGAAAGATTTTATGTTGTTATAATCTCCTCCATTCCCACTTGTACTCTCTCCAAAATTCCTTTTCATATCAATGATTATGTTTGTCGATTTCTTAATGATCCAATGCAAACCTTCCACATCTGTGGTATCCTTTTCTTTGATCTCAGCTACTTTGTTACCACTCCCATTATTCTTCTTGGATTATTGACAGGCTTTCTTTTCTTTGGTTGTACGATGACATGCTATGAGAATAATCATTTCATTCTTGACTTGTACTGCTTCATCAATGGCACCCTGTAAGGTTTGTGCATTACTCCTCTTTGGCCTCTGGTTTAGCCAAGGTTGTGCTACAATCGAGTCGCAATCACACATTGCAATGGGAAATCACATGCAACATCACCCCTATCTAATTTTCCTTTGAAAACCCAGACCACATCATTTTATCGGATACACAAGAAAACACGAGATAATTCGCGGCTGGAACATAAGGTCAGACTTCAAATATTATGCACCCGAGCGTATAATTATCGTCAGGTCCGCCATATGGTATCACACCTTATGTATAAGCACTGGACTCTCCCGACTGTGATTTGCTATTGGGGGAGCAGACCCAAAATATATATGTGCCACAGTTAATAATCCCATTGAATCCGTCATATAAGACTTTCCTTTGAAAATCCAGACCACAACACTTTATCGAAATACATGGGAAAACACCCATAGCCGGACCATAAGGCCAGACTTCAAATATTATGCACCCGGGCGTATAATTATCACCAGGTCTGCTCATAGCCCCTTCTCATATCACATGGGCTTCACTTTTGCCGACTACCGAATGTGATTAGCGATAGGCCAAACCCAAAAAATATATATGGCACATTTAATAGTCCCGACGAGTCTGGTATATCGCGGTGCGCCTTATGTATAAGCCCCAGGCTCCGCCGATCGCGACTTGTGACTGGGAAAGTGGACCCGAAAATATATATAATGTGGTTAATGATACCAGCGGGTCCGCTAGATCACAGTGTGCCTTATATACAAGCCTTGGACTTCACCGATTTTGATATGCGATGGGCTCCAGACCCGAAATAAATATGTGTTATGGTTAATAATGCCAGCAGCTCTGGTGTATCGTGGTGCACGTTGTGTATCAGTGTTGATTGCGAAAAGTGAAAAGGGTAAGTTATGCATGTTGTATAGTATTTCTATTATCCAGGCATTGAGGTAGAAATAAGGATGCGATGGGAGGTTTTGAGGGTTGAAAAAGTCTCGATGAAGGATATGAATGAAGGGCTAGAAAGGGTTATAGAGGAATCATGCAGCAGAGATTTATTAAGGTGGCCTTAACCATTAAGAATTGAAGATTTGACTTGGCAAAGAGTTAAAATCCCTGGGATAAAATAGATCATTTGAAGAGTTATCATTCGGAGAAGTGAAAGATCAAACTTCTAGGGGACCCATTCAAAATTGCTACCAAGGTAGGTTTTAATAGGGTGGTGGTTGTGGCCACAACAATTTCATGGATTTAGGACTCTGCGCGCTAATTTCCATGGTTTCTCATCTACTCCACTTTGAAACTCTACGCTTCACCTTAAGGTACTGATTGTGAGCTCATACCCATTTGATGGTTCGTTGATAAGGCCTTGTTCCAAGACCTGCACACATCAAAATCTCATAGATCAAAGGAATCAATGAATTTCATAATTAACTTATTCACATTTTACCAAGGATTGTGCATGACTTACACAACCATTTTGGTTCTGGAGAAATGACTTCCACGGCCATTTAAAATTTGAACATCCTTGTTTGAAAATAACCATGTTCCATATCACATCCTGCTCAATACAATATTTAGCATATAAAATCATAAAAATCATGTATCATTACTTCCACAATCATTTATAATTTGAGCATCCTTGTTTGCAAATAACTATGTCCCCTGCCACATCTTGCTCATTACAAGATTAAACATATATAATCATCTAAATCATGTATCATCCATAAATCATAATTAACCATATGTTCCATATAACCATGATCATCCATGGATCTATGTGTCTCAATCCTAAATCAACATTCATGTCATACACCTATTGCCAAACTAAGATACCAAAAGAGAAAACATTGAAAATGTGCTTTTAACCGAAACCAATTCTTATACACACAAGCATAGATATTATCCTAAGCACACAACAACTAGGTGACCCAAACTAGGTCTATAGCATATAATCATGTACATAATTTTCTTATGCATAATATTATATCATTATATCAAAATCACCCTCTCTAAGTGTCATCAAAGCTATCTCACTAAGAAGAAACACTACATACTCCCCCTCTTGGGCTAAACTTGGCCCAAAGTTTTTCCTATAACCGTAAGATACTTAGTTATTTTTTATTCTCCTATCACTAAGGTGTTAACAATATGCATATATATTTGATATATTTTTCTTCATGCCAAACCATAGTTTAATGTTTTCTAAATTGGAAGCAACTCCATGAAAACCAAAACATACCTTTCTTAATCAAGTAGAAAATATATCCATGCCATATTATGCATATTTCTATTTAAAATGCCAAATATTTCTATATCAAAACCAACCATACAATTTATACTACCATATCAAAATACTATTTTATGTAATTTATATGACATCTAATTAAGATATCTATAATAATTTGATATTCTACGTGTTCTTATTTTTCATAGTTTGCATGAATCCTACATGTGTCATCTTCTTGGTTCTATAGTACATTGAGCTTGCCAAGCTATAAATAGCTCAAACATTGGTTGTAAATAAAGCAATAATGGTCCAACCCATCTCACAATCAAAATTGCATAAAAGAAGCATAAAACCATCCACATACAATTGCTAGTGAAACTATGCAACAAAACATGATGTCATATATAAAACCCACTCTTACATCTCACTTAATTTATGTATTCTCAATCCAAGTTTCCCCTTTTCATTCCATAAGACATTCTTGCAATCAAAATATTTAGGATCTACCTATATTTTTTACTAAATGCTTAATCTTTAGGAAAAATCACAATTTTAGGTTTAAGACATTTTTTTAAACTAAAAAGCTAAGGTTCCATATAGTCTTTATTGACCCACTTTTGTCTTATAGACCATTCCTTTAATTCCCATAATCTTCATTATTATTCACTTCTCTTACTTGAGAATCAATTATGAATGATTTGATTAGAAGATATTCATTCCAAAAATAATTAAATATGTCTTTTCTAAAGTGTCTTGTAATCAAGAACATCTTTCATAATAATACAAGTACAATATCTGTATTATTGAATCTATCTTGATAATTAAAAGTCGACGTGTTTTCCCACTATAGAATGACTCTTGATTTCTATTCAGTAATTAATCAATCCATTTGGTTTCACGTCTTATTCCTTACTATTAATACATACAAAAAGAAAAAAAACAAGTTATGAAAACCATACATTTCTCAAATTATTAAGAATCTTGTTGATTTTAAATAAGATTTATACTATCATAAAGGCAATTCTAGCCTAGGGATAAGTTTTTTTTTTTTTTTATTACCTCTCAAAAGATTATAACCTTTTGTAGTATTACTAACTACTCATACATCTATACATCCAATAACAAAAGTCCTAAATCCTTCAATCTCTTCCATTCCACATATAATACAATCATCTTAGGCTTCTAAATCATGCAAGAATTCCAATTCATGAAAATGTGATCTCACTCTCCTTTAATTTCTCCCTAAGAAAATATCACTTCTTGTAAAACACGAACTCAACTAAGATGTTCATTAATCACATACCTTTTTCTCTAAGTTCAAATAAAACAAAGTTCTCACCACATAAAATTTTTATCTTCTAAACATGTTATTATCTTAACAATTTAGAAGTTCATCAAATTCCAAGAAAGCAGTTCATCAAGTTCATAAACAATATGGATTTTGACTTTATCACCTAACTAGCAATATTTTAGAGTAATTCATGAGTTAAATCCTCATAATTACTCTAATTAATTTGGTTAAATAGAATTCAACCAATATTCAACTAACAAAATAATTAAAGAGACTATTATGGCTTTCCTATACCTAATTTGTCTTGAGCCAATAGAAAGGATATTTCATCAACTTATCACAATAATATTTTTCTACATTTCAATCATTTGAAAATCATTTTAATTCTACCTAAATCCAACACATACAAAATAATTAAAATACTAGAGGATAGATACCTAGTTCACACTTGACTCCATATATCAAAATAAATTATTCCAAACATTCTAAACCACCTACTGGTGTTCAATATACCAATATTAGTATCTTAATTCGTAATAAAAATAAAATAATGGATTTAAATCTCAAGCAAATTCATGTTACGAATCTCTATCCACTTAACTTTAATTACACATAATCAATCCTCCTTAATCATTTCTATGAGATTTCATGAAAATATTTTTGTTCATTACCAGAAGAATTACTTAGCTCATAGATATATGTTAGTATGGATTCCACACCCATACATTTTCTCATAGATATATGCTATTATGGATTCCACACCCATACATCATCTCAAATATATATGCTAGTATGGACTCCACACCCATACATAACTTACAGAACACATAACCTTCAATTGTTCCTTTAAATGACTTCCACAACCCTTCATGCACCAATCATTTAAGCCTCTTGTTTATTAGGAAGGTCATACCTCAACCTAGTATGTGAGTAATTTCAAGTTATTTTATGCATAAATCAACCCAGACCACACAAAGTCATGTCAAAGAAATCATAGGAATTCCATTCCTACTCATTAAGAATGTATTCCCAATCATATTTTAAAACATCAACTTAATGCACATGCATTACTCTTGAATCTACATTCACAGTTAAAAGTGACTTCCTTCAAGGTAGATTTTGTTAAGTTTCCATTAGTGTAGGTAAGAAAAGAGTCAAAATTAACATGACGAAATCAATCATCATGTTAATTGAATATTGGCCTTACACTTGTTACACATTACCAAAGAATACACACTAATCCCATCATCATATGGTTTAGATTAGGCTAATATTTTTCTTGGTAGATACAATTCCAAATAGTAGAGATGGCTAGTAGGCCCATATCACATTAATAATGATGCTTTAAACATATATGCAACCATGCATCCACTCCACATATCTCACTCACCCATTGAAAATCAAATCAGTCACGAGCTTGGGTTTAACCCCAACTTCTCAAGCACATCCTTTCTATACATGTCTTTAAGTCCTTTATCATATTTCTTAGTTTTTTCTTAACAAAAATAGAAAGGAATATAAGAAGCCATTCTTTTTCTTTCACAAGTTTCTAAATGACATAATAATAATAATATCCTTTATGCAACCAATATGCTTCCAAGTCAACATACACAATACTTCAACATGCATGCAAAATAACCATTCATGCATCAACCTACAAGCAAGCATGTCGGCCCACTAGGTCCTAGTGTTTTAACCTGGCCGTGATACCATATCTAAGGTCGCACCTTACCAATCATAGATAGTATAGAGAAGTAAAGGTCACATTGAATACTATTACTCAATTTTTATTTTTTTGGTTTTTTTTTTACTCATAATATGATTAACTTAGCTATCATGTAATCATGTTCCTTCAACTATTTCAATGTACAAATATAACATAATAAGTTGGGGATAACTATCCCTTAATATCACAAAATATATTGACCCATCAACATTTCCAAATTCATTAATTAAAAATCTCAATCCCAATTATTAGTATAATGCTTCAATTGTGAGAATTGTACAATGAATGTTGCAGTAAGAGAAATTAACATTACCAATTCAGAAGCATATTATTCTTCAAAATGTGTCAAGTAAAACAATGGACCTGTATAAATTGGGCACACGTAGTTGTCTTCTATAGTCATTGAAGCACAAGAATGCACCCATGAATACATGTAGCTCATACAAAACTTATTATGTGCATTTGCACAAATTCCTACAAAATTAGTCACTGTAAAATTGTTTCCAACAACAACCATTTTTTTAAAATGAAAGCCTTAGATAATAAAAGTAACACCTACATTATTCTCTATTCACACTTCAACAACTTATTAAATTCAGTTTCACATTCATACAAAAACTTGCAAACATATGAAGCTACATCCGTTAAATAAACTATTCATAAATTTTCCAGTGCATAAAAGCTACAGTAAGTAGGACATTTACTCTAACAATTTGTATGCACAAAAATTACATCCATTGAAGTTTTCAAAAACACTTTGCAAGCATGCAATCTACAGCCATTGAGGCCTTTTAACAAACACTTTGCAAACATGCAATCTACAACCATTGAGGCATTTTGTCAAACACTTGGAAGCCACAATCTCCTAAGGAAATTTGACATGAATATAAGGTTCTCCCTCATCCTATTTAGCTCATAAAATTTATATATTAATTCTTAAAATGAAAATATATTAAAAGAATGATTAAAACGCCTTATTCTTTCACCCAAAATTTTGATAACAAGCGCACAAATTTCACAGCAACCAATCTGCAAAATCGCCCAGATTTAAGATCTAGGTTTTGAAACATGTATTATTTTTTAATAAAATTGTAGGTTACAAGTCCTTATGGCATGGATACCCCCTGATGTTGTCCTAAAGACGTACGAAACCACACATAGATGCATTTTTAAAAACTAGCAAATATGTTGACTCGAGGAATTTTATTTACAGTTTTTGTCAAACATATGGCATGCAAGCGTGAATCTACAGTGATGAAAAACCAATTACAACCTATAATTAAATTATAATTACTTATGTATTGTCTAAATGCCTTTCAAAATCATTTCATCCACTATAAGTGAATTGAAGGGCTTTGAGATTCATCAAACATCAGTTTCATTAAATCACTCCTACAAACCCATGGCAAACATCTTGAACTATTGCAATACATAATGATTCAAACTTACCTCAATCATTGTCTTTAAAAATCTTGTCTTCCATCTTGTTTTTTTTAACATTTTTATTTCAACGACTGGTTTAGTGAATCCTCTAGCTATATTTTAGGTATGCATCCATTTCTTGCTTTGGTAAGCTACAAATTAACACTTATTATTGCATAATGAAAAAAATAATAATAGCATTTCTCATTCACTAATTTTGTGAAAGACTTTGCAAAATATCCTGAAACCCTTTCTAAAACACGTATCTAATTACATGAAACAAAACCATAATTCATGAATCTTACCCAAGTCCTTTGGAATTTCTTTATTTCCATACCTTCAACAATATTTGTTTTTCCTTTCTCAAATGCTACAATACTAATGTTAGTACAATAGTATACCCCAATAATAATTCCATAACATCTTGAGATATAAACATCTATTCATATATACCACTCTTAGTCTTGATTTTCAACTATCCAATAAGATTCCAAATAAGATAAGCTTAAACAAAAATTAGATTCTTACAATAATTTAAATTTATACTTTTTATTTTATGCTAAAGCTATACTATAACCTTAGGACAATAAAAATTATACCTCAAGAGATATTCAACCCAATTGCTGAGAATATGATCCATTTTTTATCCCTTAACCAACTCATTTGAAGCATCTGACTTTCCACCCAACCATATCCATGGAGAAATTATCCCCCTGGAATGTTCGAGCTATAAGAGCTCACAAATAGCACCAAAATATAGTAGTAGAGAGATATCCAAGGTAGGCTGAGGAAGATAAGTTTCACTTCCTCCCAACACCACACATGGTCAGCACCACCAGGTAGAGCTACATAGTAATTTAGTTTAGGAATTTCAAAATCATTTTGAAAGCAATTGGCTACTCTCCAAGTATAATATTTTTCAAATCTCTCTAACTCTTGGTATCACAATTCACCTCCTCTCGCCCTAAGTGAGAATACATAAGACACATATATACGAGGAGCAACAAATTCTTTTCATAAAGAAGGAGTAATATGCATGTCTTGTATTCCATTTGGAAGAGTGTAACTCATGCGATTAAGGAGATGTATGCATTCCTTAGTTAAGGACAATGTAAATTATGCATTAAAGACAGTGTAAGAGGAATCTTTTATGACATGTCCTTAATGAGTGTAAGAGGAATATGCCATTCTTTGATGAGTGCATAAAATAGAGTGTAATGTATTATTAAAAGAGAGAGATTTACATAGAGATATGAGAGTCATCAAGGAGAGAGGTATGAAGTGATTGAGGAGATGAAGATGACTTGTAATTCAATTTCAATAATAATATCGTAGTATCATAAAAGATAATAATAATATTAATAATGTTGAGGATTAAGTCGAGATTGAACTATTAGGATTGATTAATGATAATTTAAGTGATTTTCCTTCAACTATACTTGATTGCCAATTTATGTAAGGTGATTCACTATTTTTGGAAAGTCATGCTTGAGATGCTATACATGTCTTTCTATTTTTAGAAAGTAACTCTAGGATTGTTAGAAAAGAGGTTTTATTAAGGAAATTCATCCCTGAGCTTCCCGCGAGTGGTATTTTTCTTCCAAAGAATAGGGATTCTGTACCGCTATTGCATGCATCTCCATGCCTTAGTAGATTGAGGACTTCCTGCCCTAATCTACTCTAAAGATCCAAGATTCCACGCCTTGATATTTTTTAATATTTGGGACTCCACACCCTAAACATTTTATTAAAGATACAAGACTCCACATTTTTATCTTTCATAGATTTAGGACTCCATGGCCTAATTTCCTTAGCTTTTCATCTACTCTACTTTGAAACTCCACGCTTCACCTTAAGGCACTGATTGTGAGCTCATACATCTGATGGTTGGTTGATAAGGCCTTGTTCCAAGACCTGCACACATCACAATCTCATAGATCAAAGGAATCAATGAATTTCATAATTAAATTATTCACATTTTACCAAAGATTGTGCATGACTTCCACAACCATTTTGGTTCTAGAGAAATGACTTTCAAAGCCATTCAAAATTTGAACATCCTTGTTTGAAAATAACCACATTCCATATCATATCCTGCTCAATACAAGATTAAGCATATAAAATCATAAAAATCATAGATCATGACTTCCACAATCATTTATAATTTGAGTATCCTTGTTTGCAAATAACTATGTCCCCTGCCACATATTGCTCATTACAAAATTACACATATATAATCATCTAAATCATGTATCATCCATAAATCATAAATAACCATATGTTCCATATAACCATGATCATCCATGGATCTATGTGTCTCAATCCTCAATCAACATCTATATCATACACCTATTGCCAAACTAAGATACCAAAAGAGAAAACGTCGATAATATGCTCTTAACCAAAATCAATTCTTATACACACAAGCATAGATATTATCCTAAGCGCAAAACAACTAGGCGATCCAAACCAGGTCTATAGCATATAAGCATGTACATAAGTTTCTGACACATAATATTATATCATTATATAAAAATCACCCTCTCTAAGTGTCATCAAAACTATCTCACCAAGAAGGGACATTACATTAATATTCTAATTGAATTTAGGTTTCTGTGATTTATATTATGAAAAGTAAGAATTTTTTTTGTAAAAATCACATCATTAGAGTTTTGTCAACCCATTTCCAACCATACAGTGTGATCCATCGGCACAACAAAATGAAGAACAAGATATTGACATCAAATTAAATAATTGAAGAGAATATTTTTTTAGCCGTTATACTATAACGTTAGATTTAACTTATAAATAATATTTTCATATAAAGAAAATGGTTAGACTTGACTAAAATATTAATTTTATTATATAAAAACATATGATAATACATATCTTGAATATATACATTAATTACTTAATTATTTATTAAGTTAGTTATTTTAATTTATTATTATTATTATTATTATTATTATTTATTTTTATTGTTTTTTAAGTTTGACCTCACTCTTGAGAACCAAAATTATCTTTCTATTTTGGCCAGCTCGAAGAAAAAGATGAAAATCGCTAAGATTAGAACTAACTCTCATGAATTTTGGAGTGAAACCGGACGGTGGTCTAGTGAGGTGGTCTACTCCCAAGACTCCCTCTGATGATAGAATTTATCAGTTATGCAATACTAAGAAAGTGGAGGATGAAAAACACTTTCTTTTATATTGTCCGACCCTTACTCACATCCACTCTCTTTTCTCTAACATCTCTCACAATACCAATCTTCTTGAATTTCTAAGTCAACCCAAATATAGTGATCTTGGTGTGCTTCTTTCCCTTCTTTTTGAGAAGAGAAGTAAGATTCTAAAGAATTACAATTATATATTATTTCTATTTATTTTTATGTTTTTAGAGCTAAATTTTTATTATTATTTAAGTTTGACCTAAATATTATTTTTATTTTAGTGTTTAGATTATTTAGGTTTGACCAAATATTTTTATTTAAGTTTGACCATTTATTATTTTTATTTATTTTTAAGCTTTTAGAATTCATTGTTTTGATTATTTTTTTTTCTCAGTAAAGGCTAAATCTATTAAAGGAAATTAACAGTAAAATTACAAGGAGGACTAGGCCTCGACAGAGAAGAGCTGCATGCATTCAAAACTGACAGAACTGAGCCATAATTGGGGAGACCAATTACAATGTACAT
Source organism: Pinus taeda (assembly GCA_000404065.3). Lineage (NCBI taxonomy): Eukaryota > Viridiplantae > Streptophyta > Pinopsida > Pinales > Pinaceae > Pinus > Pinus taeda. The sequence continues at coordinate 8,170 of APFE030699422.1, read as the reverse complement.
ACATCCAGACATAGGAACTTGAAGACTAGGATAAACCCAAAAATA
>APFE030699414.1:20907-39602 GCA_000404065.3 Pinus taeda | reverse complement strand
AAACAGTCTCTGAATGCATTGAAACAGTCAATTTCACTGCAGCATTAGGCGACTATCTAGTCTCTCCCAGATAAAAGGCCACCATTTTTAAATGCATCATAGAATTTGCTGAGGGAGATTTCAAGACTAAGAATCCAAATTATATGAGCTATTGTATTTCACTTGGCATAATTTACAGTGGGATTCTAAAGAGAAATCAAGATAAATGATTCCTGAAATATTCCATGTCCCAGAAAAGCAATATGAAACCTTCATAACACTTGGCAGAATGTCCAATGCTTTGTCAAAAAAAAACAGCGGCCACTTCAATCACTTGTTTAAAAACTCGCTCTTCCTTGAGCCATATATATTTACTCAATGTCTATGAATGTATACCAAAGCAAAAGATATCCTCCAGAAAACAAACTTAGCAAAAAAAATATATAAATAAATAAATTGTCAACCATGAAATTGCAGAGAGCATTTAAATGGGCAGCTTCTAAGCCATTAGAATAGATGTCTAGCAAAGCTATAGAAATTGTTAACTTGATGCTGGTGACTTACACTAAAGAAACTATGATAACGATGTTTTGCGACATGTTTATCAAGGAAGATTCTTACAATATATCCGAGATGATAGAAGCATGACAATGATATTGTGATGTGCATCCTGATATCAGTTATATTGATTGTGACTGGACTTGAAAAGACAACAATCTGGAAATGACTGACTTCCAGATCTTGATTGTCTGTGATATTTAGGACTTGTCTGTGATATTTAGGACTACAGCTATGAAGACATACTCTACATCAGTAATTCATTTAATATTTCAACTTATTTTGACTATTTACCATTAATCCCTTCTGTAATACGACCTTGGTAGACAGCAAAACATACCTGGTTTACCATTAATCTTTCCTGCTTTCGCTTATCTTGGTTATTTGTTTGGTTGGACAACAGAACACTCTGGTTGCAGGATGTATGTAAGTAACTAATCAGGATTCCAATTATAATTCAGCTGGAATAAAGCAATGAGGCAACTTACGAAGCACGTTTGACGAGCCAGGCCAATACAAGTGACATTCTTATGATCAAATCCATCAATAAACTAAATTATGATGAAATTAAACCCTAAAGTTCTTTCCAATTTATCAACTTCAATGAAAATTCTTATTCCTAAGCAATGTATTTCAGCGTTGACGAAAATTGTCCTCGAATCTTCGCACATATTTAATCGTGAGCTTAATTCCACGAATTTTGATCAATAGATAAAATTTCTTTACGAGAAAAAAAAAAAAAATTTATTTTATTCTGCTAGTAAGAACCCGGAGGGACTCATGCTTGAATATTTTCAACAAGATTTTTAATAAGAAATCCTAAATATATTTTTTTTAAAGAAAACAAAAAGCTCTGGAATATAAGTAACGTGAAATTCTATGCAAATGAAATTTCAGTCAAAAGATCATATAACTACCGGCTAAATCACTGGAACGCGTTTTTATGGCATCAGTTACAGATTTTAAATCAGGAAGCAACACTGAAAACAAAGTGACTAGCCTAAATATACTGTGTGATAGATTCATATAATCTGAGCACACAATAGAAGCAGCGAAGTATAAATTAATAAAAGCAGACACTTTCTTATTATTGTGATTTCAAAAAAAAGGGGAATAACGCTTAAAGCAGATTCATAAAGAATTCCAACCAAAACCCTACCCAACAGAGATTGCCAACCCAAAAGCACTCCAGATAGACCATGTAAGTTTTTGAATTGCTGTCAGAGTCGAAAAGTTGCAAGAATTTCATGTATTCCGTTGTGTGTGTATGTATATGAGTGAAGAAAAAGTAACAACATACCAAAAAAAATTGCGTTGGTCTGCAAAATTGTGATACTCCTGAGACTGTGGAATGACGGGCGCAACCAACCACATAAAAGGTGTTGAAAATTCATTTTTCATTTTCCTTTTTAAACCCGAAAATCCTCATATGAATTATTTTGGATTAAAACAGCGTTTATATTTGTACTTTATTCTCATTCTACCATGCAGGTCCACATATTTGTATTTTAAACCCCAAGTTATCTATGCAATCAGATTAACTGCCCCTGCATGCAGGATCGGCGGGTCTGGATCCTGAACTTCCTGGATCTGTCATGGAGGTGGATCCCATGTAGAAGGAAATGGACCCTGACTTTCTGAAATGTACCCTGTTTTTCCAGAAATGGCTTCTCGTTTTTCTGGGGTTGTTTTGCCCACAGATCCATGGTCAAAGCTAATTTTAATGGAGAAAAGCCCCAAATGGACAAAACCCTAACTGCTTAAAGCCATAACCCCCCCTCATACTCTATAAGGAGACTGATTTTATCATTACAGAATACAAAAGACAGGGACTGCAGAACAGTTCTGACTTCATTCATCATGTATAGAATTTCATGATTGACATGAGAGATGGGTTAAAATTCAAATCATGTAAGATATAAGGGAAACAAATTATCCAACATTCATCTACAATGGCTTATGTGATGATAACACACCGGATAAATAGTCGAGTGAATAACTCAAAATAGGACTATTTTTACATTGAATGTTCTGAGCCTTCGGCGCAGCTTTAAAAATGAAAAGAAAAGCAAACCTCAAAGGAAAAAAAAACAGGGTTTCAATCAGATTAGATGCTTTGATAATCTTATATTTATTGAAAAGAATGCAAAGCAAATAAAATGGAGCTTCAGTTGGTTTATATATCTGAAACCACCCTCTTCTCAGATTTCCTACACAACAGTAGAGAATTCTGGAGATTTCTGCTGTAAAAATGAAAAGAAAACTTAGGAGAACAAAACATTGAATAAACATGAATAATTAGTTTCCCTATCCAGCATCAAAATCTACTGAAAATTGAATAATTTACCAATTCACAAAAATATGTCGCCTCCTGGAAGTAATCAACCTGTAACTTAAAAATCAGTCAAGTTAAAAATTCCAACAAAGTAAACTTCCAGATGCCCATAGGCCCTAAGGATTAAACTTGGCTCCGATACCATATGTAACAGCCCAAATACGAATATCTAATTAACTTATTAACATTAAATTTAAACGCTTACCTGAGCTTACTTGTGGTAGAAATAGGCTTACCGCAACAGGGTTTTGGGGACAACTCTCCTCCCAACCGTAGGCTCAATTGCGCAGGATTCTGCTACAACTGGCCACCCCCGAGCCCTCAATCAACGACTACTGCCAGTATTTTCTAAGTCTTGGTATACGATTCTCCCCAGAGAATGCAAGACAGAACCTCCAAATGATGGAGCCCCTCCCATCCTCCTCACCATTCATTAAATAGAACAAAACCTTGGAAGGGGAACCACATGCACACCCTCCATGTGTCTGCATGCTACATGCACACCCTCCATGTGTCTGCATGCTACTTTTTCTTTACTTTCCTTTGATTTTTAGTTTTCTTGTTTTATTTCCTTCTTTTTGATAATTTTCTTCTTTTATTTCTTAAATATGGTTATTACTATCTTTATTTTTTATTTTTATTACTTATTTCTTTTTATATCATTTATCATTTATTATTCTTTATTATTTATTATCAAGTGATTTATTTATTATTATTTATTATTTTTGTATTATTTTTATTAGTTATTATTATTTATTATTTATTATTAAGGGAGGGATATTACAATCTTCAGTGTCACCTTCATATTTTGTCACATTGATTTCTTTGGACATCGCAATTTTTCATGAGCTTATCTTAAAGTTCATGTGGTTTTCAAACACATGGGTTTTAGTGTACATCTCAGTTCTCATTCCGTTTCGGTCTTGTTCAATCTCTAACGCATTGATTTCAATGTACGTGTGGAATTTTAACACATTGATTTCATCTACATTGCAGTTTTTAATTTTATTTCAATTCGATTTTAACGCGCATGTCAATTTCTATGACAATTCCTACATGTACATGTTAATTTGTATTTATATTCTATTCAATGTCAATTCCAATTTCAAATTTGTATTGCCATTTCCATTTCTTATTTTATTTCTATCTCCATTACCACATTAGAAATCAAAATAGAAAGATCTAGACATACAATTACTCAGTACATTGATGATCACAAGTTATTTAATTGATTGTGTTAACGAGTGGACAAAGTCTGTGTGTCAGCTACGGAATTTGCCCAAGGGTACTGAGGTGCGGATTAACCATAAGACCTAGTTTTCAATGATCGTGTTCTGGCATGTGTGCCCTTTGACTTCTTGTTAACTCTCTCTGTACATAATTGGTTTCATTAAAGAAGTCAATTTGAATTTCATCTTCAGTGTCACCTTCATATTTTGTCACATTGATTTCTTTGGACATCGCAATTTTTCATGAGCTTATCTTAAAGTTCATGTAGTTTTCAAACACATGGGTTTTAGTGTACATCTCAATTCTCATTCTGTTTCGGTCTTGTTCAATTTCTAGCGCATTGATTTCAATGTACGTATTGAATTTTAACACATTGATTTCATGTACATTGCAGTTTTTATTTTTATTTCAATTCGATTTTAACGCGCATGTCAATTTCTATGACAATTCCTACATGTACATGTTAATTTGTATTTATATTCTATTCAATGTCAATTCCAACTTCAAATTTGTATTTCCATTTCCATTTCTTATTTTATTTCTATCTCCATTACCACATTAGAATCAAAATAGAAACATCTAGACATACAATTACTCAGTACATTGATGATCACAAGTTATTTAATTGATTGAGTTAACGAGTGGAAAAAGTCTGTGTGTCAGCTACGGAATTTGTCCAAGGGTACTGAGGTGCGGATTAACCATAAGACCTAGTTTTCAATGATCGTGTTCTGGCATGTGTGCCCTTTGACTACTTGTTAACTCTCTGTACATAATTGGTTTCATTAAAAGAGTCAATTTCAATTTCATCTTCAGTGTCACCTTCATATTTTGTCACATTGATTTCTTTGGACATCGCAATTTTTCATGAGCTTATCTTAAAGTTCATGTGGTTTTCAAACACGTGGGTTTTAGTGTACATCTCAGTTCTCATTCCGTTTCGGTCTTGTTCAATTTCTAGTGCATTGATTTCAATGTACGTGTGGAATTTTAACACATTGATTTCATGTACATTGCAGTTTTTAATTTTATTTCAATTCGATTTTAACGTGCATGTCAATTTCTATGACATGTCCTACATGTACATGTTAATTTGTATTTATATTCTATTCAATGTCAATTCCAATTTCAAATTTGTATTTCCATTTCCATTTCTTATTTTATTTCTATCTCCATTACCACATTAGAATAAAAATAGAAACATCTAGACATACAATTACTCAGTACATTGATGATCACAAGTTATTTAATTGATTGAGTTAACGAGTGGAAAAAGTCTGCGTGTCAGCTACGGAATTTGTCCAAGGTACTGAGGTCGGATTAACATAAGACCTAGTTTTCATGATTGTGTTCTGGCATGTGTGCCCTTTGACTACTTGTTAACTCTCTTTGTACATAATTGGTTTCATTAAAAGAGTCAATTTCAATTTCATCTTCAGTGTCACCTTCATATTTTGTCACATTGATTTCTTTGGACATCACAATTTTTCATGAGCTTATCTTAAAGTTCATGTGGTTTTCAAACACATGGGTTTTAGTGTACATCTCAGTTCTCATTCCGTTTCGGTCTTGTTCAATTTCTAGTGCATTGATTTCAATGTACATGTGGAATTTTAACACATTGATTTCATGTACATTGCAGTTTTAAATTTTATTTCAATTCGATTTTAACGTGCATGTCAATTTCTATGACAAATCTTACATGTACATGTTAATTTGTATTTATATTCTATTCAATGTCAATTTCAATTTCAAATTTGTATTTCCATTTCTATTTCTTATTTTATTTCTATCTCCATTACCACATTAGAAATCAAAATAGAAACATCTAGACATACAATTACTCAGTACATTGATGATCACAAGTTATTTAATTGGTTGAGTTAACGAGTGGAAAAAGTCTGCGTGTCGGCTACGGAATTTGTCCAAGGGTACTGAGGTGTGTATTAACCATAAGACCTAGTTTTCAATGATCGTGTTCTGGCATGTGTGCCCTTTTACTACTTGTTAACTCTCTCTGTACATAATTGGTTTCACTGAAAGAGTCAATTTCAATTTCTCTTCACTGTCACCTTCATATTTTGTCACATTGATTTCTTTGGACATCGCAATTTTTCATGAGTTTATCTTAAAGTTCATGTGGTTTTCAAACACATGGGTTTTAGTGTACATCTCAATTCTCATTCTGTTTCGGTCTTGTTCAATTTCTAGCACATTGATTTCAATGTACGTGTGGAATTTTAACACATTGATTTCATTTACATTGCAGTTTTTAATTTTATTTAAATTCGATTTTAACGCGCATGTCAATTTCTATGACAATTCCTACATGTACATGTTAATTTGTATTTATATTCTATTCAATGTTCAATTCCAATTTCAAATTTGTATTTCCATTTCTATTTCTTATTTTATTTCTATCTCCATTACCACATTAGAAATCAAAATAGAAACATCTAGAGATACAATTACTCAGTACATTGATGATCACAAGTTATTTAATTGATTGAGTTAACGAGTGGAAAAAGTCTACCTGTCAGCTACGGAATTTGTCCAATGGTACTGAGGTGTGGATTAACCATAAGACCTAATTTTCAATGATCGTGTTCTGGCATGTGTGCCCTTTGACTACTTGTTAACTCTCTCTGTACATAATTGGTTTCATTAAAAGAGTCAATTTCAATTTCTCTTCAATGTCACCTTCATATGTTGTCACATTGATTTCTTTGGACATCTCAATTTTTAATGAGCTTATTTTAAAGTTCATGTGATTTTCAAACACATTGATTTTAGTGTACATCTCAGTTCTAATTCTATTTTAGTTTTGTTCAATTTCTAGCGCATTGATTCCAATGTACATGTGAAATTTTAACACATTGATTCCATGTACATTACAATTTTTAATTTTATTTCAATTTGATTTTAACGTACATGTCAATTTCTATGACAATTCCTACATGTACATGTTAATTTGTCTTTATATTCTATTCAATGTCAATTTCAATTTCTTATTTTATTTCTATCTCCATTACCACATTAGAAATCGAAATAGAAACATCTAGACATACAATTACTCAGTACATTGATGATCAAAAGTTATTTAATTGATTGAGTTAACGAGTGGAAAAAGTCTACATGTCAACTACGGAATTTGTCCAAGGGTACCCAGGGGCGAATTGACCATAAGGACCTAGTTTTCAATGATCGTTTTCTGACATGTGTGCTCTTTGACTACTTGTTAACTCTCTCTGTACATAAGTGGTCTCATTAAAAGAGTCAATTTCAATTTCTCTTCAATCTCACCTTCATATTTTGTCACATTGATTTCTTTGGACATCTCAATTTTTAATGAGTTTATTTTAAAGTTCATGTGATTTTCAAACACATTGATTTTAGTGTACGTCTCAGTTCTAATTCTATATCAGTTTTGTTCAATTTCTAGCGCATTGATTTTAATGTACCTGTGAAATTTTAACACATTGATTTCATGTGCATTGTAATTTTTATTTTTATTTCAATTTGATTTTAACCTACATGTCAATTTCTATGACAATTCGTACATGTACATGTTAATTTCTAGCGCATTGATTTCAATGTACGTGTGAAATTTTAACACATTGATTTCAGGTGCATTGCAATTTTTATTTTTATTTCAATTTGATTTTAACGTACATGTCAATTTCTATGACAATTCCTACATGTACATGTTAATTTGTATTTATATTCTAGTCAATGTCAATTTCAGTTTCAAATTTGTATTTCTTATTTTATTCCTCGGAACTCTATTGAAATATGAGATAAGTCATGCAAAGGTATGTTGACATCAAAGGGAGAAGGTAGAAAAATTTGACATGAAGAATATCACACTTTGATTTAAGGTCATTATGATTTGGAAACTTTGATATTGATGATTTTTTCAGAGATGATTTGGCACCATGGAAAGACATTGCAAAAGTATATACAAAGGATAGAAAGATAGCAGTTGAGATAATTTGTTGGATGATATTGATGTACCTACATCTATGTGGTTTTGATCATGGAACACATGGATTGTGTGGATAGAGTTATTGGTGGCTTGGATAAGCATGAGGGCATTATTAATATTGGAAAGTCGATATGACTCTTTTAAAAATGAGGCAAAACTTTGGTATGAAGAATAAAAGGCATATGCTAGCAGTTGTGAGGAATTTTGGCTCCTTGAAAAGGATAGATGAACCAGTTGATGATAAAGTTGTGTGATGATTAACAAAAATATTGAATATTGATATGTTTTGGTGCCATGAGGACCCGAAAAACCTTATCATGAAGAAAGAGTGTGAAATAATTTGGCTTCATAAAATGTTTGGCATCCAAAAAGGTCAAAACCTAGGTATGATGTAATGTGATAAAGAAGCCATGCAACTACAACTATATCTCCACAGAAGAACAAGTAGTTGATGTATTGATGATTTTTAAGATCAGCGAAGGATTATGTTGATGTCTCCTTGATTAAGAAGGAGTAAGAAATCTCCTCTATGTTGGAGAAGGAGTATGGATCTCCTCCCTCGCTGAGAGGGAGCGATGATGGACACTGTATTCTCATGTGTCATGCAATAGGCCAAGACTAACAATTGTATGTCTAGTGAAGACACTGAGAGGGAGAATGGAGGATTGGATAATCATCTAGGACTAGTAATCCTTAATCATTGGGAATCCAAGATAGGAAGTAGTCTTGTGGACTGACACTCTTTTAGGATCTGACAGGGTATCCAAGATAAGAGTGGTCATAGAGGACTAATATTTTTTAAGAATTGGGAATCCAAGATAATAATAGTATTTTAAGGACATACCTGGTGAACATCTGGACGGGGTATGTGCCTTGAGAGGCAATTGTGGTGGTGTCCAAATGTATGCCTCTTAGCATTATTCTCTAATCTAGTGGAGAGTTAGAGCTTGTTAGTCAAAGCCTTGTTGTTGTGCAGATTGACAATGTTGGTTATGACGTTGATGCTTGAAAAAAGGTTTATCAATCAGATTGTTCTTATGAGAATATTTCAATTTGAAAGTATCCTTGTACTAGTTGTGGAATTATGAATACCTCCCTATGTTGAAAATGGCAACAAGAAATGCTAAAAATAGCAGTTTGAGTACCAATGCTGGATTGAGCAATAGGGAATGAAAAGTGGAAGTGCTAAAAATAACATTCTATTTTTAGCAGTTCAGTATGGATTCCTATTTTAGTTTGTCCCTGGACTAAAAATAGGAATTAGAATTCAAATTTGATATTTACAGCAGTTTGTAAATTAATTAATTAATTCATCTTGAGTTAATTAGTTAAGGAAAATCAAAGTTGAAGTCTATGTGAGGACATGCAACAGTTTATCTATTAATTGATGAATTTATCCATCAGTTAAAGAGATAAGGATGAGTTGTAATTAGATGGCTCAGTTAACTGAGTCAAGTTAATGCTTGCATGCATGTAACTATTGTATTTCAAATAATTGAGTATTCACTCATGTATAACTCATGCATGTCAGTTCAGACACAGACCCAATTGAGATCAGAGAAGGGACAGTGTACTATTAGTTGGATGAATATTTTTCCTATAAAGGAAGCTCATCCATGATGAGGATTTATCTCTTTCAGGATTGCGCAGTTGGATTAGAGGTTAGGGAGTGTGTGAAGAGGCTAATTCACACAAGTGGCTATACTCGACCCCAAGGGAAATTGCGAAAAGAAATAGGAGGCTTGAAGGCTAGAGGAGAAGGTTTGAGAGAGGCCTTTGACTATCTATGAGCAGCAGAGGGATTGCAGAAAGAGCAGGATAGCTTGTGAGCTGATTCTTTTTGTAACCCGGACTATATTTCCACTAGTATGATAATATAGAGTTGGGGTTTTAGGCTGAGGCTTTCCCCGAGTTATATCTTATGTGTTATGTGTGATTGCTTCTCATTCTTAGTTATATGTGTTCTCATTGATCGTGCTCGATTCAATTAAGCTTCTGCAAAGTGTTGTAGAAGTAGATCTTGTACTGTGTTTTAGTATATTGCATAATCTGTTGATCTACAGTGGGAATTTCTACACCCTAGTTAAGAGGGAATGTTAGAAAATGTAACTACGTATGGTCTACATAATTATTTATGTCTTTGTGAATATATGTAAAATCAAAAAGAAGAAAAGAAAAATTATTTTTCAAGCATGGGTTTCATGCTCAAGTCAAAATATTATTTTATTATAGCATGTTCTTCATGCTCATTATTATTTGTATTGGTCAAAGTCAAAGGCTTATTTATAGCCTGGAAAAAGATTTTTAAATATGTAATTTGGGTCAAAACTGGCTCTAGATGCCAAGTTAGTGTTTTTTGTCAAGTCAACCCTGCCCCAAAATACATGTCTATTCAAACCCCTCTGGACAGTATAAATAGAGGGAAAGTTGAGCTCATTTGGACACACACAATTTGCATGATTGGTTTTGAAATATCGTAGAAGGGAGGGTCAAAGACTGAAATTGACAAGTGAAGAAAGGTTTATCTTCAGCTAAAATTTGTGGAAATTTTTCCTTAACATATCTCTTATTGAAGATTTTTTTTGATGACGTACATGTTGTCAGTGTCTTGTTGTTCATGGCTTTGATATGTGGAAGAAGGTCTTGACTTGGCATCTTGAAGGTTGGAGTCTTTCTATGGTCATGGGTCTTGGGTTTCTCACTTTGATTTGATTCTATAAGAAGATAATTTTTTTGGGTTTTCCCTTGTGTTGAAATATGTAACTAGGTTTGGTTTTCATAATGACATATGTAATCATGATTTTATGTATTTGATGTAATGAGAAAAATAAATTTATTATATTTTATCTTGAGTGTCATAACACCATTTACCACCCTTGGTAGATTTGATGCTCTGTGTTATGGCCTAGGGCAACCCTTCCCTTCTAGACTTGGTCCAAATTTAAAAAAAACAATGTTTTAAATCCCATACGTTGTTTTTCCCTGTATAAATCACGTGTACACGCAGGTCAGTCTATACCCAACCCGCACATATGTGTTCAAAAATTAAAAATATATATAATCTCCTTAAATTCAGGTGTAGTTTATGGGTTTTACCTGTTATTCACCTACTATAGCTCGTGGCCCAATTGTTTCCCAACTGAAAAACTAATTTGGAGAAGTATAAATAAACCTCCGTGGGAAGGCCTGAGGGGAGAGAAATATTGGATATTGATATTATAGTTGATTATATCCCTGATCAACTCTGAATAAATCCTTGTGCCTTCTGCACTCCCAAGTCATAGGAAACCTCTATTTCCTTCTCGAGATGTCACTCATCCCTTTATGACATCTTGTGTATACTGATGAAGGAGGATTGTTGAAGCCCGGAAATGACTCAGGTTGTAGTTCTTTCGTACTCTTTAGTTTACATCAATAAAGAGGTTTTGTTTTGTTCCTCATATTTAAGGTCTTAATGCATCAATCTATGTTATGATTTTCTTATGAATCTTATGTTAATTCTTATTTGCTTACATGCTTATATGACCTAACACCTATATCATGAACATTCTTTCTATTATTGTTGTTGTATATGCTTTGCTTGAATGAGTTACAATTTCTAAAGAATTGGAAGACGCAGAGGGTTTGGACCCTACCGAAACGACCTCAAACATAGGACCTCGTGGTAATACCTTTTCTTCCTACTTCAGTAGTTTAAGTATTAGGACTACCTGTTTGCATGCCTCTTTATGTTGTAAGCCCTCTACTCTGTTGGAGTTCTCAACCCAACACCCTAGGGTGACTTTACCCGTAACAGATTTGGCGACTATGTTGGGGAAAACATTCTTGTTTTTCCTGATTGGGTTGTTTCTTCTTGATCAGGGCATGTTTGACTAGTTCCTTGCTTTTACAATGTTTGTGACCCTTTTTTCTTCCTAGGCATCAAGTATGATCTTTTGGACCAGGCCTGAATTTTTGTTTTTCTTGATTGAGCTTTATATACACTTTTATCAGAGGACACAGGAGCGTATACACCCTAGTTTCTCCAAACAGACTCGCGTATACGTGAGTTTCCTCTGTTTAGTCACAAATACACACTTTTGTGTCTTTACACAATCGCATATACTTTACTTTGAATTAATTTTTCAAAATATTTGGCCCAGTTAATTTTGTTGCCTGATGGTTTTTGTTATTTTGTGGTCATTCACTGTCTGTAGAGCTCTTCTTTCTTGCAAGTCTTCAATCTTCAATCTTCCTCTTATTGAAAAACCTAGTTAACCTAGGGTTTTCTTTTTGAGTAAGGTTTCAGTTTGGGCTTTGGGTTCAAGGCTTCTTGGGAAAGTTCTTAGTTGTTCTAAATTGGTAGAACAAGAAACTGATTTTAGTTTTGTTTATAACCCAATTTTCATATTGTTTTACTTTGCCTTCCTTTTTGGTTGACCTGTTTTGTTTTTCATGGTTTTTGAGTGCCTCTTCGGCAATCTTGAAAGCATTTCTTGATGTTATTTTGGTTTTCTAAAGTTCTTTACTACTGTTCAGATCAATTTATGTAAGTCCGTGATCATTTATCGTTTCAAGTATTATTAAATTGGTGATGTGCATAACTTGTGAATTTTGGGACTTTTTATGCTTGTTTTTGGTCTTTGAAGTTTAGTAGTCTTGTGTGGTCTCAAAAATTTCTTTGGGTTCCTTTAAAAAGAAAAAGACAAAAATATAGTTCTTGCCTTTCTTTTTCTTTCAGTTTTGTTTTTAGGTTCTTCTTTCTTTTTGAGCAATTGTGAGCATTTTTCGGTTGGTTTTGATAGGTTTCAAGAGAAGCTTTTTATTGAATGTATGCCCTCTTTGTAGTCAAGTTGGCCTATTGATCTTGTGAAGGAACACATTTGCTTATTATATGAGCATCCATGCATAATCATTATAGATTGCATTAAGATAGTTTGCACTGCAGGCATTTTAGTCTTTTTGTTAGATTTTGGGTGTGTGGAGTATGTTTTCTAAAAAAGGAAAAAAATTGTTTGTACAAGTTTATTCGTAGAACTTTATAGAAATCCCTTTTCATTGAAGAAAAATAGTTGCATTTTCATATAGCTAAGTTTCTATTGATTTCTTTTGCGTCAAAACACCATAAGTTTCACTATCATTGTCCCCGTGACCTAAAGAATAGCCCTTTAAAATCAAGCACTTAATTAAAAAGAACTCGAACATTTTTTATTTGTCATTAGTTCTATCAACAAGTCTAGCTCTTTAGGGCCTTGGAATAGGTGAGTGGAGATTTAACTCTCCAAGGCCACTCAAATTATTAAACATAAATGTTGAATAATGAGTGAAATTTAGTGTCGTTAGAAAGACCCAAAAAGCTTTGTCATTGGGATTCAAGCATGAGGGAGAGTGAAGGCAATGAAGAGAGATACCCCCTATCCTACTTGTTGGATCCCACCTCAAGACTGTTTCGCCCGGCTTTTGATACGAGCTGGTGCCCATAGTTTTTATTCCTAAGGATCACATAGGTGGCTGCGGAGGGGAATCTCGCGGCACCTGAGGCAGACGTTGCATCACATTCATTAGTACTTCTGCAGGGTACCCTTGCGAAGCTTATGTGCTTGCACCGAAAAAGGCTTTTGTCTAGAGGTCATCGTAATTGTTTTTGTCACCTTTGTTGGTAAGCCTGGGTCGTTATTATCCCAGACTATCTTCGGAAGGTCCCTCACTTCACTTTCTTGTATTTTGGTGTCCAGTCCTCATCACCCGGAGCGGAAATACTTGGAAGTTGCTTGATTGGTTTCATCTCTAGGGACTTTGTAGTCGAGTGCTCTTTTCTCTTTGTATTTAGCTGGCTTTAGGTGCTTTTCTCTTGCCACATTTTGACCTTATATTCTAAGTGACTGACCTACCACTCCACTGAACTTGAAAGGATTTTGATATTTATTTTTGAAAGTTGTGGAGGTGCCTCCATAAGAGAAAAGGTTTTGATTGTGCACCTCTCTTCCTTGGAAATTTATTTGTACATTCTCGTAAGGGAAGGATCTGCGAATAAGTTTGGTATGGCCAATATTCCTGTGGAGGCCAACCAAGGAACCCTTCGAAAAGGGGATCCTTGTGTTTTTCCTTTCTTTGGAAACGTTGGTACCCCCTTGATGGCCACTTTGAATATTCCTGGATTGAATGTTGAACTACCAGTTTGGCTGTGATCCACTCTGAATATTCTAGATGTTCTTGAAGCTTCTCAGATGAATGCTTTATTTCAAGGGCATCAAATGGGTGTTAATTGTTCATCTTCTTTAAAGGAGAAATCTAGGATTCCTCTTTCTCCTCCCTCTTGTAATAAGAGATCAAAAAAAAGAGAAAGAGGAAGACGAAGAAGAAGAATATTTCTATCCATGAATCATCATCAACCTCTACAAGTCATGTTGGAGATGAGCTTTCAGCCACTGCAAGTCACGTTGAGGGCAAAAGTCTAGTCATTGCAAGTCATACTAGCAATGCATCACCAACCCCTGCTAGTCATAATGGATATGAGCTTTCAGCTGTTGTAAGTCACACTGAGGGCATAAGTCTAGTCACTGCAAGTCATACTAGTAATGAATCATCACCAACCTCTACTAGTCATGTTGGAGATAAGCTTTCAGACGTTGCAAGTCAGGCTAGGAGCATAAGTCTAGTCACTGCAAGTCATACTAGCAATGAGTCACCTACCTCTGTAAGTCATATTTTTGTTGACTCAATTGCTTCTATGAGTAGGGCTGGGGGCACAAGTCCTATCTCTCTTGGGACAGAGTTGCTAACATCTGCAAGTCATGGGGGGAGTCTCCATCAACCACTATTAGTCATGTTGGTGGAATATATGTTGATCATAAACATAAGCGTAGAATTTTAAGCCTAAGTTCCCTTGTAAGATATGTAAGGGAGACCATCTTACTCATTTATGCCCTAGTATTCCAGAGGTACAAAGGATATGGTTCGAGTTTGAAGGTTCTTCTACTCTTGAATCTGTTATGGTTTCTCAACAGTCTCATCAACCATTGGTTGATTGTTAAACACACATGGACAGCAAGAGATATGTGAAAGATAAAACATGCAATACAATTTTATTAACAAGAGATTTACATTTATAGTACATTATGTGAGTCTCTTGGACTCCTTTTGTCCATTCGGCTTCCACACTAACCCATTGAGGATTAGGTGTCCAACATTCCCCCCTTTAATCCGAAGGGTTATGTATGAGTCCAAGAAGAGAGCTGTAATACAAAATGTGCAAAAATGCATGGCAACACTAGGCTGAATGTGCTCTCTGAAATGTTGTTATAAAGGGTGGTGGTTTAAGGATGACCACCAACACTGGAACGCTTAGTGCAATTCCCGGAACTCTTCCAAAACTGGCAAGAAGCTGAAGTCTTCTGCTAGAGGAAGTGCTCCTATTGATTTGAAGAGGAAAACCTTCAACCAATAGAGGGAGGTCTCACCCCGCATAAACATTACATTCTAAACATTTGGGATTTGGTTTCCATTTCCATGATTCTCCCATAGAAAAAATAATTCCATTCACTACCATACTAACAACAATACATAGCCATCACCACAAACCATCTTTGCTAGCATCTACCAGAATAATAGTATATTGGCCTAACATGCACCAATGATATGTGTTGCATCGAATTCATAAATTCAACTCCAGTTTCCTTTAGCACTATAATGTCTATGTCATGCTCCTTAAACAAGAGCTTTAATTTATTTCCATTGAGGAAAATTTTTCCAACATCCTAGCCCCTCATATGATCCTTTACGTGATAAAAAAACCTTGTTAAATTGGCTAGTGGAGCCACATCCAAGATGGTAGTTACTATACCACATACCATAGATCTTAATCGACCACCAAATATCTCCATTCTCAATCAATCAACCTACCTATTAATTTCCACCTCACAATTTATGCAAGTTCATGTATAACAACTATTCATAGCCCATTTCTGGATTGCCTAGTTGTTAGATCTAGTTGTAATGACCACGAGTTGATTTTCCATGTAAATAAAATAAGACCAAGGTCATGGGACACGTATTACAAGTTGAATGGAGGGAAAAACATTGTAGTGAGCATCACTTGTGTTTAATTAATGGTTATGGACATTAGAAAAGGCATTGACAAAGGAAAACAGGTAATAAATGAAAATTTAATATAAGAAATAAAGGAAAATAGAAGAAAAAGAAGATGAAGGGACACAAATATGCATGTAAGGGAGATTAGAGAGAAAATAAGGAAAATGAAGAAAAAAGCAAAAAATGAAAGGAAGAGACTACACATCAATAATAAATAGGCATCAAAGAAATAGTTCACAACTTTTGTCAGTTCTAGATTTAATCACTTTCAAAAATAGAGCTCTAACAGAAGAGAAGGGAAGCACTTGCACACAAGCAAGAAAAAGGACAAGAAAAGGAAAGCAAGGGAGCACGAGGAAAAGGTTGGAGAAATGGCTATAGCAAGAGGAAATTGTAGGTAATATGTTTCATGTGTGATTTCATTACTAATATTAGAATGCATGGTACATGCATTTGGTTATTTGTTTGCCTTGTTGTTAGGGCATATTATTAAGATGGGAGAGTAGAAACTTTTTAACACACAAAATTGTTGAGAGTTCCACATTAACTAAATAATGTTACAAATATAAATACAATGAGCCTTGTCTCAAGATAGGAAAACTAACTTGGACACTCAATCCTTCTATTGAGAAAATATCTCAACCACACACCAATATAGAAAGATAACTAGTTGAAGAGAATCTTTCAAACCAACTAGGCCTCAACAACCTCCTAAATGAAAGGAACAAAATCCCTATGTAGAGAAGTATGTTTTCTCAATAACGACCAATAATCCTAACAATTAAATATATGATCAAACCCATAATACAAATAGGAGTTATATACTCTAACACTCGCCTTTAATGGTTAGTTGTCTTAACTTGAGTAACAAATTCTACATGTGGTCCAACTTTATATTTTTAGATAAAGTGTTGACGTCCATATAAAGAAAGAACACTCTATTCAAATGCATGGGTCACTAGCCACTGCAACCATGAATCTACTAGGGTATCCTTAGTATACATGGTTCATTCAAACATCACATGTTCAAACATCATGTGAGTGTTGGACTATGAGGTATTGTGGCAGTGTTTTGATGGGGTGAGATAGGGTTATCCACCTCAGTGTGGTGTTGGAGTTGCATGTTAAACACACATGGGCAGCCAGAACAATATGAAAGATAACCAGGAGAGTACAATTTTTATTAACAAGAGATATACATTTATAGTACAATATGTGACCGTTGGGTTTCACATCCCAAGGTCTCTTGGACTCTTTTTGTCCATTCGGCTTCCACACTAACCCATTGAGGATTAGGTGTCAACATTCCCCCCTGAATCCAAGAAGAGAGCTGTAATACAAAATGTGAAAAAATGCATGGTAGCACTAGGATGAATGTGCTCTCTGAAATGTTGGTATAAAGGGTGGTGGTTTAAGGATAACCACCAACACTGGAACGCTTAGTGCAATTCTTGGAACTCTTCCAAAACTGGCAACAAGCTGAAGTCTTCTGCTAGAGGAAGTGCTCCTATTGATTTGAAGAGGAAAACCTTCAACCAATAGAGGGAGGTCTCACCCCGCATAAAAGGGAGAACTTCAATCTGAAAAGGGAACTCTCAACCTGTGATGGTTTAAGGATGACCAACAACTCTGGAATGCTTAATGCAATTCCTGGAACTCTTCCAAAACTGGCTAGAATATGGTGTCTTCTGCTAGAGGAAGTGTTCTCAATTTTGTTCCTGGAATTCTTCCAAAGCTGGAAAGAAGCTGAAGTCTTCTGCTAGAGGAAGTGTCCCAAATTGCCAACTGAAGGCATGTTCACGGGCATCTTTGTCTCTAGCTACAACTCTGAAACTGTTGTGACAGGTTGTGGCTCAGGCTCGCTTGATGTGACTCTGAAGCTTGTAGATGATCATCATTTCCCCCCTTGTCAGATACAAGGTGAGATGATGGAGAAAGCTCAACTGCAAGACTGTTCAATACTCTAGAACAAGTTCTGACATGTGTTTGGAATATCTTCTTGGTTGTTGATGCCCATTGCCAAGAAGTGATCCATACAAGATGAATCTTTGCTCTTGCAGGTCGTTTGTTTTTGAAGCATCTATTTGAAGAATGACAGGTTTTATGATAGTGCTTACATGGATGAAGATCAAAACAGTGATCTTTCAGATGGCCAACTTGTAGGAATTTACAGGGTAAGTTCCTCAGACAGAACACCAAAAGGACACCGCTCACAAACAGATCACAAATCAATACACCAGTATTTTGACTACAGGCAATTTATTAATAAAAGAATGAAAATTTACATAAGCTTCTCTCATGCATGGTGAACCTCCAAATGACCCTCCATGCGCTTTAAATAGAATTCATGGACCAATCGGGTGTCAAGCCATGGATCAAGTGTCGGTAATACCGAGGAGAGAATGAACTGTCAGATCACTACATATTGTGACTGTCGGATTGTAAGTTACAAATGTACATAGTAAAGAAACACACTTTACCTAACTCTATACTAGACCAAGTTATACTTAACTATTCATACGTGTCGGAATATCCTAA
>APFE030699414.1:0-10194 GCA_000404065.3 Pinus taeda | reverse complement strand
GCGTGACATCATCACCTGACACTTTTCGGAAGGTAACTCTCACCCAACTTACCTCTTCCGATATTGATTACATTCGTCCGATGAGCTCCAGCATTTACCGCCGTTGATTTACCAAAGTTGCACGGTGGTGTAAAGTACAGTGAGAAAGGTGTTCCGATATCCATCCTCCGCCGATTAAAGCCAAGTTTGTCCACCGTCAAATTTCAAGGAAAGTACACGGGGTCTCGTAAAACTAAATTAAATGCGTGGAGTAAAGTTTGGCCCATACTATAAGTTAATTTTATGACATGTTTTTGGTAAAGTGTTTAAATGTTTTTACGGCCCGTAATAGTTATGGCATACGGAAGTATGGGCATAAATTTAATGTAATTTTTTTATTATTTTCGAAATGTATGGTATACGTTTTTGTAGGAGCGTTGACTCCATGGTAATTTGGCATATTGCACACGGGAGGAAAACCTCAGTTCGCTGTAGCAAGTAAAAAAAACAGAGGGTCCGCAGCAAACCAAGGATTCGCAGCAGCGAATGGAGACCACAGATTAATTTTGCATTGCAAGGGAGGAACGCACAGAAGTGCATAAATGTTTTTGGTTTGTAATGTAAAAGAAAGT
The DNA here is from genome assembly GCA_000404065.3 of Pinus taeda. NCBI lineage: Eukaryota > Viridiplantae > Streptophyta > Pinopsida > Pinales > Pinaceae > Pinus > Pinus taeda. Next base: position 9,583 of record APFE030699414.1, on the reverse strand, counting down.
GCAGCGGCAGAGTAAAAATGTTGTCTTGGTAATGTAAGAAATGTAAAGATTGCACAGCAGTGCACGAAGAGAAATGAATGAAGAAAACTAGTGGATGGTTTTGTTGAAATCCATAAATTGTTTCACACAGGTGAAAAGTTAAATGTGTAAAACTCTGTAATTTTGTTTTCACACAGCAGTGAATGTAAATGAAATATTTACACACAGTGGTGTAAAATTTCATAGGAGGCAGAGTAAGTTTTGTGAAAATGTTTTGGTGAATCCCTTTGAGTAAAAGAGGATGAATATGTAAGTGTTTTTGTTTAATGAATAGAAATCATTTTATGGTGGTGGAATACTCTGTGCTCTGTAATTTTTTTTAAGACTCCTCTGTGTAAAAGATCCTGAAGCAAAGGAAACAGACCATTGTCTCTGTGTTTTATTTTTCTGGTTTTGGTATTTTCCCATTGCAAACAAACAAAAAATATCCAACAGATCAAACAGCTCATTCCCCGCCACGCTGCCACGCTTCCTCTGTTAGAGGGCATCGGAGCATTGAGCATGGCGTCTACCATCTCTTTCTTCAGAACTGCAGGCCGTCGAAGCCCGTCAATGTGATCCACAAACCTAACAAGCTCGCCCGCGCTTCCAGTCCATGAAGCATACGAGTCCGAACTACGGTAATCCATTATTCCATAGCTCGAATTCACAAATCCCTGGTTAGGAAATATTGACACAAATGGTGCATCTTCACCATTGATTCCATGATAACGAACTTCGTTGTGAGCCAGATGCTCCAACATGGATTGTCCCAACTTTATGTCCCTAATTCCCAGTGGATGGAACATGTGTTTCTGCACATATTCACCATAATTCATTCCAGTGGCTTTCTCAATAACTCTCCCCAGGATTAGGTACCCAAAGTTGGAGTATTCCATGGCTGACCCCGGATCGAAATCCAAGGCTATCGCTTTCATGAAACGGATTGCTTCCAACGGTCTTGGCGGAGGCGGGAACCCTAGAGATTGTGATATATAGAGAGCTGTTTGGATTCCAAACACATCGATTCCGGTCGAGGTTCGATTCCAGCCTCCAGTGTGCTGTAAAAGATTTTGTACCGTGATATTCAACAGCCGCTTGTCCACAGTCGCACCTTTTGGGGGATGGAGATTCTCCAGAAAACTGAAAGGCTTGTCCTCTAGACTCACTTTCCCTTCCTGAAACAACAATATGAACCAATATATAGATTACCTCTATATATTAAGAAAATGAGAATATAGATTGACAATTAGTTTAGCTATCCGGGTTGCATTACTTGAACAAGTTTGAGAATGGCAGTGCCTGTAATGACTTTGGAGATGCTATTATATCTGAAAATGTGATGTGTGGTGACGGGCTCCCCATTATCACGATTGGCAACCCCAAAAGCTTTGAAGTATTTGAGTTGGCCTCCTTTGGCGACAGCCAGCTGAGCACCTGGTGCATTGCTGATCGCCATCACCATCTTCATCACTTCATCAAATCTGCTCATTTCTCCATTGGAGGAATTACCATTTAACTGCTTCTCGTGCAGCTCTCTACTTTCTTCTCCTGCCTCTGATTGTGCATGACCATGAAAAGCATTTGATAGGAGAAGGAAGATCAGAATATACTCCACAGTATGGAAAAGGTGAAGATAGCAGAATAAGGAAAACTTCCCCATGATGCCGTTTCTTATAGATGAGCTATCCTCAGATGCTTAACTTCCGGGAGTGCAATAGATGAGTTTCCATGCCGCAGGAGTATAGACTTATATAGAAAAATATAAGAAGCAAATCTTCCATTTCGTTCCATGGATAAGAATAAGACGAAGCGACATTGCCGTGTGAAATGGTAAAGGGTTGCTTTCGTTGACCTGGTAACGGGTTGCTTTCATTGACAGAATAATCAATCAAACGCTGAGCATCCTTTTTCTCAGCGTCGACAGTCGTCTGTAATAGAACCTGCCTCTATCTTTGACCCTGATGGTCTGGGAATTAAGCTCATAGCACTTTGTTAGCTACTATCAAAGATTGCCCAAGATCTCAAAGTTATTAAAGTTGCCACTTGAAGCATATTAAAATGAGAGGCTAGTCCCTGCCGCCATGTTTGAACATATATAACAATCATTCTGCACGCATATGATTCTTCTTATGGCAATTTTAAAGTTCAAGCTTTATGTGGAATTTAAGGCAGCTGAGTGTCTGCCGACAAGTTTGAAAATATGATATAAAATATGATATAAGAATCATTGTCCACATATATAATTCTTCTTATGGTAATAGGGTCAACTTTTGTAGGTGCTATAAAGTTCAACGTGGGAGCTATAGCATCTTGTAAGACTACCCTGCTTGGCACCATTATGATTAACTGCAGGTATGGACATTGAAAGTACACCCTCTTTGTTAATTATAACACAGATGATTAAAAAATAGAAAGGCTAAACCTGGAGGATGGATACAGGGGTTTATGTCAAGGACCTCGTTCATAATTCATCGGCATGTTCACATGGCAGGGTTAATGTGTAAAACCTGAGTAAAGGATGAAATATGGTTCCATTATTTGGAAACCATGAAGAGCATTTGCTGATTGGATATCTAATAGTTTATTTTGATGTAGTCATTCATACATTATTTGTAATATTTTAATTTATCAAAACTAAATTTATAATATGTATTTTTTTATCAAAACGTGTCAGTTTGAGATTATCTAGATCTTTTATTCAATGTATTTGTAATGTAATTTGTATATCATCATTAATTATATACAACCCTGTGATTTTTTGGTTTTAAATTTTAATAAAACATTTTTTTAAGTATCTCAATGCGTTTGTGATGGAATTTTAAATATTTTAAATTTCAACCAGAGCTCATATTTACCATCTACCATTGTTTATGTGACCTAGGAACTACCAAAAAAATGTCTAAAAATTTCATATTTATTTTTTTACATGATTCATCTTTTAATTAGCTTTTCGATTCATCTTTTAATTAACTTTTCTAAATTTCAAATCTTTTGCTATGAATAGTTTAGGAAATTTCAAAATTTGGATTATAACGTTTTTTCTTTTTAAAGAGTCTATATTTACTAATGTAGCATGATCAGTATGACCATGCCAAAAAGATTGTTGTTGGTGCCAGTGGATACACCAAGATGTGGCGACGCCAATGATATGATAATTCTCATAATATTTATATTCTGATAACTATTGAAATTATAATTTCAATTACAGCAACAATTGAACAAAAATCGCATCCTTACCTCTAATGCCTCCAATCGCACCCCTGTTTTTGGCAGATTGCGATCTCGCGATGCGATCCCATCGCAAATCGCAAATCGAATTAATCCCCAGCTGTGTCCCTTGTTTTCTGCTTGTTCCCTGTTGTTGCAATGCGATGCGATCATGTGACGCGATCGCAAATTGCAGATTGCGAATCTTAGCCATTGCGCGTTAAGCCTCCGCCCTGAGTTCGCAATGTGATGCGACCTGAGTTATCGCAGATCGCACCTTCTGTCAAACAAATTTCAGTCGTCCATTTGTTTAATCCAACGGCTCATGTTCAAGTTTGCCCGATTTTTGGGCATGCGAAGAAGCAGGTTGTGATCCAGCTCTTGCACATTGAATTCTCAACTACCGCAGTTAAAGAGCAGCTCAGCCAAGGACGAGAAGGACAGCTGGAGCAGTTCACAACATGGGACTCCATTTTTGCTCATTAAATCATTCAGATTGAATCAGAAGACCGCCAATTTGCCAGTGAAGTAATTTAATGGAATTTACTGCATTTGAAGAATGTTGGTAAAAGGTCTTTAATTTTATTGTTTTTTATCCATGGGAGTATGGGACAAGAAAGTGTATGCAATTTTTTTTTTATGGTTATATATGTAATGTTGTTGTGTTTGTTAAAATATGTATTGTAACCCACGCAGCAGCGTGAACAAAATTTTTCCATTGTGAAAAAGGGAAGCACACATCAGTGCATAGGTAAAGAATTCTCACACAGCAGTGTGAATGTAAGTTTTGTTGTTTGTTGAGAAAACAGGAAGGGAATGCGCAGCAGTGCAAGTGAAATTTAATGAAACACACAGCAGTGCAGAGCAGAAGACACAACAGTGTAGAAAACAAAGATTGACGAGAAGACGCAGAGCATGCAGCAGCGTGTGTTATGTTCTGTAGTTGCTTGTATCCGCAGGAGCACAGGGGTAATGCCTTCTGGTGAGAGATTGAAATATAATGCCCAGCAACGTAGAAGAATAATGTAATGTGTATGCACAACAATGCAGTGAATGTTTTGGTTTTGGAACTGCACTTGAAGCAGTTTCTGGTGAATCCCTCTGTGAAGAGGAAGATGCTCTTCAGCATAGACTGGTGAATCCCTTAGTTAAGAGGAAGATGCTTTTCAGTATAGACTGGTGAATCCCTCTGTTAAGGGGAAGATGTTTTTGTATCAGGTGGTTTACTATTTATAAATGAAAGTTCTTTTTGTGTCGCTGAAACTCTATCTTCAGCAAGCTGAAATTCTGTTTGCACCAAGATCCTGTGTAAAGATCCTGTGTGTTGTAAAACAGAGCATTAGCCTCTGTTCAAGTGAATTTTTTTGTTTTTCTAGAATTATGATAAATTCCTAAGTAGAGTATCATTCTCTATTTTGTTGTTATTTTGTTTTTGGAATTTTAGCAGAAAAATTCCCAACAAGTGGTATCAGAGCTGACGAGGCTCTTTGAAGGCGTCAAAGAAGCTAAAGGAAGGTTTCTTTGCTACAACAGCTTCTCTAGCAAAGTGAATACTCAACAAAAGGATCCAGGTATTTCTCAAGTTTTACTGTGTTACTATTGAAGACAATGAGTTATTTTAGATACTTAGTCAAATGGAAAGGTCAAAGAAGAAAGTCACCAATCCTGCTAAAAATGTTTCTCCCTCTATTACTAAAAGAGAAGATAATAACCTTGAAAGCCTTCTATTTGAGGCTACAAGGTCCAATGGAAACTTTTATACATGGGAAATAAAAATGAGGACCTTCTTACAGTCTGAAGGGATTGAAATTTGGGAATCAGTGATTGATGATAGCAAGAAGGATAGAGAATCCAAGGAGTACAATGCAAAAGCAGCAAAGATAATCTTGGATGGGCTGCCTGATTTTGTAAAGAAGAATCTAGGAAAATATTCATCATCAAAGGATATATGGGACAGACTTCATGACCTTCAGGCAAAGGAAGCACTGACCATGACCATGAGTCAAGAAGGAAATTCTGAACCCATCATAGAAGCTGAAAATGAGAACGTTGACCTCATCAAGTTTCAAGTACAAGAAAGGGATAAAGAGCTCGCCAAGCTTAAGAAGGAACTTGATCAAACCAAAAGGAAGCATCATGAATAAGTCATATCCATGACGAATCAATTGAATAAAGCAAAGAAGCAGGAAGATACCTTGTCAAGTCAACTTGAACAAAGGCACAAGAGAGTGAACAAACTTGAAGAAGAGATTGGACAGTACAAGGTAGAGGTCTCCTCCCTTAAGTCTGAATTACAAGAAGCCAGAAAACATGCACAAGAAGCTGAGAAGAAAATAGAGAGTAGTCAAGCAAAGAATGAAGAAATATTCAAAATGAAGTCAGATATCATCTCCGTTAAAATAGTAGCAACTGAAGCTACACGTAGCAAGGAAGAAACTGAGGAACAACTTGCAAAGAAGAATAATGAGTGTGAAATATTGGAAGAAGAGATTGTCCTCCTCAGGAAAAAGGTTGAAGGGATGAACAAAATCATGAAGAGCTCTCAAGCCTTGGATGACATGCTCAGCTATCACAGATGTCCATTTGATAAATCAGGACCCAGGTATGCAGGTGAACCCTCAAACAAGAATGAAAATGCTTTAAGAAAAAGAGATGTGAAGAAGCCAGAAAGAAATTGTGATCCTCCTAGTTCCAGCAAAGGCAAGGAGAAAGATCAAGGCTAGAATAGAAGAAATCCTATTCCATAAAGAAATGTAGATGATGTCAAAGAGGCAAGAGGAAATGGTTATCATCAAAGGATCTCAAGGCAGAAAGGCTTCAGAAGTACATCAAGGAAACCTCCATCTCCCATGTACCAAAGTTCATTTTTTGGTTATTGTTATTCTTGTTCAAACTTTGGTCATATGGAAAAAGACTATAGAGCATTTCATAGAGATAGATGTTACGATCTCTGACAACCTCCAAGAAACAATTTTACAGGAAGAAATCATGAAATCTTATTCATGAAAAATGTAGAATGTTTCAAGTGTCATAACATTGGGCATATGGCGCGTGATTGTAACTTAACATGGGCTCCTACGCAAGCTAGACCCACGCAAAAGAAGAAAGTTACACAAGTATGGAGAAGGAAGGAAATACAGTCCGAAAGTCCTTCGAGCTCCTCAGCCAATATAAGTTTCTTTTGAGAAGGCTCTGCCAAAAGGAGACGATGCATACAGTTAGGGGGAGTCTGTAATTTTTTTATCATTATTGCTGAATTATATTAACAATTATTCTTTGATGAAGATCTTCTTATAGGGGAAAGATATGAAATTAAATTTGCCATAAGAGCAGAGAAGAAAATGTTGCAGGATAGCTTGGAGATGCAAAGATTGGAAATTTTGCCTCAGGCAGAGAGAAAGAAGATATTACATGATTGGAGCACCTGAGCACAATAGTGAAAGCGATGAAAGGAAACTGATACAAATAGGCAGAAAAATTTCGAATTTTTGATGAAGTGTCTGGGTATGACTGATAAACCAGCAGTTGAAATTAAAGGGGAGTGTTGAAATTATAATTTCAACTGCAGCAACAATTGAACAGAAATCGCATCCTTACCCCTGTTGCCTCCAATTGCACCCCTGTTTTGGGCCGATTGCGATCTCGCGATGCGATCCCATCCCAGATCGCAAATCGAATTAATCCCCAGCTGTGTCCCTTGTTTTTTGCTTGTTCCTTGCTGTTGCGATGCGATGCGATCATGTGACACGATCGCAGATCGCAGATTGCGAATCTTAGCCATTGCGTGTTAAGCCTCCACCCTGAGTTCGCGATGCGATGCGACCTGAGCCATCACAGATCGCACCTTCTGTCAAACAAATCTCAGCCATCCATTTGTTTAATCCAACGGCTCATGTTAAAGTTTGCTCGATTTTTGGGCAAACAAAGAAGCATGTTGCGATCCATCTCTTACACATTGAATTCTCAGCTACCGCAGTTAAAGAGCAGCTCAGCCAAGGAAGAGAAGGACAACCTAGAGCAGTTCACAGCATGAGACTCAATTTTTGCTCATTAAATCATTTAGATTGAGTCAGAAGATCGCCAATTTTCCAGTGAAGTAATTTAATGGAATTTACTGCATTTGTAGAATGTTGGTAAAAGGTCTTTAATTTTATTGTTTTTTATCCACGGGAGTATGGGACAAGAAAGTGTATGCAAATTTTTTTTTATGGTTATATATGTAATGTTGCTATGTTCGTTAAAATGTGTATTGTAACCCACGCAGCAGCGTGAAGAAAAATTTTCCATTGTGAAAAAGGGAAGCACGCATTAGTGCATAGGTGAAGAATTCTCACACAGCAGTGTGAATGTAAGTTTTGTTGTTTGCTGAGAAAACAGGAAGGGAATGCACAGCAGCGCAAGTGAAATCTAATGAAACACACAGCAGTGCAGAGCAGAAGACACAGCAGTGTAGAAAACAAAGATTGACGAGAAGATGCAGAGCATGCAACAGCGTGTGTTATGTTCTGTAGTTGCTTGTATCCGCAGGAGCGCAAGGGTAATGCCTTCTAGTGAGAGATTGAAATGTAATGCACAACAGCGTAGAAGAACAATGTAATGGGTATGCACAGCAGTGCAGTGAATGTTTTGGTTTTGGAACTGCACTTGAAGGAGTTTCTGGTGAATCCCTCTGTCAAGAGGAAGATGCTCTTTAGCATAGACTGGTGAATCCCTTAGTTAAGAGGAAGATGCTTTTCAGTATAGACTGGTGAATCCCTCTGTTAAGAGGAAGATGTTTTTGTATCAGGTGGTTTACTGTTTATAAATAAAAGTTTTTTTTTGTGTTGCTAAAACTCTATCTTTAGCAAGCTGAAATTATGTCCGCAGCAAGATCCAGTGTAGAGATCCTGTGTGTTGTAAAACAGAGCATTAGCCTTTGTTCAAGTGATTTTTTTTGTTGTTCTAGAATTATCAGAAATTCCTAAGCAGAGTATCATTCTCTATTTTGTTGTTATTTTATTTTTGGAATTTTAGCAGAAAAATTCCCAACAATAACCTTCATCCCTAAAATTTGCCTTTATTTTAATCTGGGGTGATAATATCATTCCTGTTAAAGGCAACACAAAAATGCCCAAGCAATATGGTTTATATTATATTTCAAGAAGGCAAGGAAAACATTTACAAATAAAAATAGGATACTGATTCACCACGGTAAACTTAAGTTTTTACTGAAATTTTATTGTCTTTGTTTTTGCACAGTAAAAATCTGTAATAGACAGTAATTTTTGTTTTCACCCACTCACCAAAATTTCCTCCAGGATCTTTGCTCCAGCACCTTGGACTTTACCTGCAAAATACTCTAACTAAAACTATGCAACCCCAAAACTACAAGATACATTCATTCATTAAATTTTATGACGAGACTGAAATTAGACATGGTATGGGAGCATAAACACGAATTAATTTCTTGAATTTTATGGATGTTGCGTGGTACATTCTTTTGCTGCTTAGTACAAGCCTCGACTTAACATTCACCAACTTTACTTAGATTTTCTTCGATCTTAATTCTTTGATGCGTTGTAGGAGTGATGAATTTGTACTCGGGGTTTCTATTACGTTGAAACAAAAAAAAATTACTAAAAACTTGTCGATTGCAACTTTTGAACTTTCGAATCTAGCGGAAAATTTTGAGGTGAAACCTTGATTTCTGTTATTTAAACTAACTTTTTGACTATATATATGGATTCAGCACCCTATGAAACCCTAGGGCACTTCGATTGTGCAAAGATTACCCATCAAACTTCTGAATTCAATAAATTATTGCCTGATTTTAGAGAAATTAGACCGGAAAAACTCACCAGAAAAGTTTCCAAAAAGTCGCACTAAAGATAACTCAAAACTTTGCACCCTGCACAAAATTTGCTTACGTGATTTGTTTTGTACTCTTGCTATGGTTGGGCTATCGGGCATTAAATTCTGGTAAGTATGATTACTTCCAACAATCCTCCCTAGTCATATATACCGCCATTGACAATTCCAAACAATCTATCATACCGTTAAAATTTTCTCTTGACAATGGCTTTGTGAAGATGTTTGCAAACTGTTACGGTGACCTACAGTGTTGCAAAAAAATTTCTTCATTCTTAATCAACTCTCTAATGCAATGATACTTAGTGTCAATGTGATTTCTCCTTTTTTGAAAAACATAATTCTTGGACAACTGAATTGCAGAATTGTTGTCACAATAGATTGTTGTCATTCCCTCTTATTCCTACCATAAATCCTTCAACATTTTTCTCATCCAAACTACCTGACATGATGTTGTTGTTGCGACATATTTAGCTTCATCTGTTGATAGTGATAATATTGGCTATTT
>APFE030699412.1:23342-41226 GCA_000404065.3 Pinus taeda | reverse complement strand
TGAACATCAGGAAACAAGTTTTGCCGATGACTTGACCGTCCAAGAGAAATTGGCTTCAAACCCCTGGGAGAGGGAAATGACCTTGCCTGGGTGCAACTGAAGCATGAACAAGGTGTAAAATGACTCATTAGACACTGAGATGATAATGACAACCCTATGAATGATGATAGACTCAGCTGAATGGTGACATAGATTGGCATTTGGGCAACTTTGGAAGGAGTGAGAGCAAACCCTAGACCTAATGCCTAGTGACCAAATTTTGCTTGTAAACTCTTTGAAATGACAAAATTTGACCTTAACACTCTGAAACCACTTTGTAAGAGCATATTTGATCACTGGAGGAAGTCTGGAAAGACTGACACTAACAGGGACCATCTCAAGTATCATCTCTTGGTGGCTCTCACTATTATGTTACTTGTATTTATGGTGAAACTAGAAAAACTCAGATTTATTGTATTCAGAATAAATCTGATGTATTTGATACTTTCAAGAAATGGAAAGTGTTGATTGAGAATGAGACAGGAAATAAGTTAAAGTGTCTCAAATCAGACAATGGAGGTGAATATTGCAGCAAATAGTTTGATAACTACTATTCAGAACATGGAATTCACAGAAAGAAGATAGTTCTAGGAACGCCACAGGAAAATAGTATGTCAGAAAGGATGAAAAGAACAATCATGGAGCATGCAAGATGCATGAGATTGTATCTAGGATTTCCCTTACAATTTTAGGAAGATGTTATAGATATTGATGTTTACATAATAAACAGAAGGCCTTCAAGTTTATTAGATGGTGATATTCCATAGGAGGCATGGACAGGTAAAAAAGTAAACTACTCATTTTTAAATACTTTCGGTTGTGAAGCTTTTTTCCACATTAATAAAGAAAATAGAACAAATCTTGAGGAAAAATAAAAGAAATGTGGCTTTATTGGATATGGTGTTAATGATTTTGGTTATCTCTTATATAATTATGAAAATCACAAAATCATTAGGAGAAGAGATTTCATATTCAATGAAAGAGTCTTGTATAAGGATCAGATACAGGAAAAAAACATGAAAAGGAAAACAAATAATATGCTGTGCTTGATGAGATCATGAAAAAGTAAAGGTTTTTTAAAATCATAATGATTAGGATCCACAACAACAACCACAACAGCAACAGGCACCTCAAACACCTAGAAATTGTGTTAGAAGATCTACTAGGATAAGTAGACCCTGAAAGATACTCTCCTTCATTATATTATGTATTGTTGATTGATTTTGGTGAACCAAAAAGATATGAAGAATCAATGCAGATAGAAACGAGGAAGAAGTGGGAGAAATCTATGGAGGAAGAGATGGACTCATTGATGCATAACCAGACATGGGAATCAGTCAAGTTTACAGGTAAAACAACATTGCAGAATAAATGGGTTTACCCGTTAAAGGAAGAACATGGAGGAAAATAGAGGTATAAGGCTAGACTTTTGGTGAACGGATTTGCACAAAAAAAGGTATAGAATTTGATGAAATTTTTTCTCCTGTTGCTAAAATGACTTCAATCAGAACTATTTTAATTCTAGTGGCAATAGAACATTTACATCTTGAGTAGTTAAATGTAAAAATGACCTTTTGACATGGGGATTTGGAGGAAGAAATATATGTGCAGCAGCCACAAGAGTATGAGGTCAAAGGAAAGGAGAAATTAGTGCGAAAATTGAAGAATAACTTGTATGGCTTAAAACAGACTCCAAGGAAGTGATATCTAAAATTTGACAGGTTTATGTCTAAACAAGGTTATACTAGATGTTACTCTAACCATTGTGTTTATCTTAAAAACAAAAATTATGGTAGTTATATTATATTACTATTGTATATAGATGACATACTTGTTGCAGGGACTAACATATAAGAAATAAATGTGCTCAAAAGAAAATTGGCAAATTCATTTTCAATGAAAGATTTGGGTGTTGCAAAACAAATCCTTGGGATGAGAATAACTAGAGACAAGAAAAATCGCAAATTAACATTGTCTCATAGTGGGTACATAGAAAATTTGTTGGAAAGATTTAATATGATGCAAAACCAGTTAGTACACCTTTGGCTAGCCATTTCAAACTAAGTAAGGAGATGTGTCCCAAGAACCAGGAAGAGATGGATTATATGTGTAAAGTTCGATATGCATCAGCAGTAGGAACCTTAATGTATGTAATGGTCTACACAAGGATTGCTATTGCACATGTAGTGGGAATTGTAAGAAGGTATATGAACAATCCAGGAAAAGAGAATTAGATGGAAGTGAAGTGGATTCTCAGGTACTTGAGAGGTATCACAAATCAAGAATTATGCTTTGGTGGTTGAAAACATTGCTCTTCAAGGATGTGCTGATGCAGATATGGTAGGTGATAGAGATAACAGGAGGAGAACCACATGGTATGTGTTTATTGTATTTGGAACAGTTGTCAAATGGGTTTCAAAGTTGACAAAACATTGTTGCACTTTCAACAAGAGAAGCAAAGTATGTTGTTGTTACAGAGGCTAGTAAAGAAATGATTTAGCTACAAAGGATTACAGATGAGTTGGCAAAGAAGCAAGAGATGAACATGTTATACAGTGACATCCAGAGTGCTATTCATCTTGCAAAGAACTCGGCATTTCATTCCAAGGCTAAACATATATAGCTCAAGTACCATTTCATATTATTAGTGTTGGAAGATGGGCAGTTGAAGCTAGAAAAGATACACACTAGCTAGAATCCTACAAATATGTTAACAAAAGTTGTAACCAAGGAGAAACTGAGATTCTGCTCAGTCTCGATTGTTCTTCAAGTATGATGATGAAGAAGAGAAATAGCCAAGTCAAAAGTGGAAGCATTGTCCAACAAGTGAAGTAGTGATGGAGTTGTTATAATCAGTCTTCAAGTGGGAGATTGTTGGGTGTGGAGCCTGATTATCTTCCCGATTGTTCAAAGGTTTTTGTTTCAGTCAAGTTGGATCCTTGTTCCTAATGGGGTGGAAATGCCACCCATTTAATCACTTTCAGGTGGGGTGATGGCGACTTTTATGAGCCTCCCCCTAGCTGGGGTTTGGGGGCAATGTCCCTAAAGCTAAAAATAGATGAAAATTTGCCTTGTGAAATATTGTAATTTTGTAGTCAATTTGGGTGGTTTATTAGATGGATGATCTAACGATAGAAATTATGTTAATTTAGGTTTTTTTTCCCTATAATGCAACCCTCACATTATATGAGTGAATTGTATTGTGGTTGTGTATGATTTTTCTGAGCAAGATCAAGAGAGAGGAGGTTGTGTGAGAGCGAAGAAGAAATTACAGAGGATTTGTTGTAGGTTGTATCTCTTCATTTTGTTGGATAATATAAAAGGAAGGACTGGTTTTTTCTTCTTGGAAGTAGCCCAAATTGGGTGAACCACATATATCTATCTCTCTTATTTTATGTGTTTTTGTATATGTATTTCTGCAATATTTTGTGTATTTCATTGCTCCATTAATTAATTTCTAACAAAGGATTCAAAAAACTTGATATTTTTGAAGTGGGACACATAGTAATTTACTCTCAATAGGTTTCATTACAACTTAAAGTTTCTCGAGCTTCAATATTTGGCCTTTATTTGAATGACAATTAAAAAGTATTCAATTACAATCATTGATTGGATTTGTTAAGCTATAACTAATTTAGGTCTCTAAGGAGAGAGAAAGCCTCTCTCTGATTTTTTGTTCTGATTCCAAGATTCCAAGAATATTACAAATCCACTTTTCCCTGCAGATCTTGAATGATCCCTCCCACTCTTTCCACCCATGGGTTTCCTTTTGTATCCCCATCAAAAAACAAGAAGTGTGATTCTTGTGCTAATTTCGATAGATGGAAGTCCTACTCAAATATTTGGATCTACCAACATGACCTAATAAATTTCCTTCTTATTGCTCTTCGAAAACTTTCTTTTAGAATATGACATTACTAAAACCTTGATTCCTCATCTATCTCTAAGATCTCTTTTTCCCAAGTTCCTTTAATTCTAGCTAGAAAATGTTAGGATAACAACAATATTTCTTTTCCCATTGCATGCCTTGAATTAATTATTCCTTGGTTTGCAGATTTCTGTGGTGTGGTTTTTGAGACAATGAATTCGGATATTCCACAATTATTTCTTCTTTGAACACTACTCTATTTTGAGCAAGAATTATCTTCCAACATAGGTATTTATGCATGGATGCCTTGAAATTTTGAAAATTAGATTAGTCTTAAGACTTCCCTTGTAACTTGAATTTCATGTTACATACACCTCACTCAATGATGAGAGAAGTTTCATTCAATGCCTTAGAATTTGGAAAATGGAATCCAAATTTTGACAAGAGAAAGTGCATTCAAAGAAGAAATGAGTACTTGTTCTATAATTTTGCATACAAAGAGCACATTTTGAGGAGAAATGAATGCCTCATTTGAGTATATTTTTGTACACTAAAACTTTCTTGCACCATCGACAAGTAGAAAAAAGTTGAATTTGGTTAAACTGTTTAGAAATTGGTACAAAATTATAATTCCTACACATTAGAGGATCATGCTATTAGTATATTAAAATGGGAATATTGATCCAGGTGGATGTTGGTGTCCACTCACTTATTACACGTGGACCCCCACCACTGCCTCTTTCAATTTTTTCAGTTTTTTTAGTTTCCTTAATTGTAGCACAACTTACTATTTTTAGCAGTTTTTCGAATCCTGAAATTCCGAAGTCATTTTAAGGCCCTAAACGATTTGTTTTGGAAAAATTCCTTCAACTATTTCAAGGAAATTATGTTAGCAACTGTAGTCCTCGAAGAGATCTTTCCAACGAGGTATCATACGCACCAAACGGAGATAATATGACCAGGTTATGACCCCGAGAAGTTAGTTGCCCAACTAACCCCAACGTGGCCCATAAACTCTTGGTGTTACATCCCCTCGGGTTAGGGTTTTGGTTGTTTAGGGTTTTCCTCTTATTTTTCAACAATAAAAAGGCCCTTGATCCTCATTGTAACTCATTTCAGAGGCATGTAGCCACCACATCTCTTCCAGAGATAAGCTACCATTGCTCGAGTTAGTCTTATTTACATCTTGTTTGTAAGCATATTTCAATATTTGATATTAACGAAATGAAGTGTTATTTATGTTGCATCTCTGCATTTATGGTTATATTTGTAATTTGTTATGTTCCTATTTAAATCAGGATCAAATATTATGTTAAATTTTTTCCTCGCCTAAAATATCCTACTTCATACACTAGTTTACATTTACTTTTTTGTAAATATGTTTTTACATAAACAAAGGTTTCTATGTGGAGTTGGCCAAAGTAGGAGAAGCTGAGAAATTCATGAAAAGGTGAGATCTTGGATCTAAACTTGTTTCATGTGTGTGTGTGTGTAACATAGCATGAACTACATGTGCTAAGCTTGATATTTTTGAATATTTATAGTCACCCAATCTAATAATATGCAAATTTATTTTTTCTTTCAGAGAACCCCTTTCAAGTGCTAAAGATTTAACTTCAACCAAGAGAGAATCTATGTTGTTGAATGTGTTGGAATTATGGCTAATGTGTTGTCCTTAACGACAACCTATTTGATAAAGATGTCAACATTATGATAACATGATGTTTATATAGAATGATACATATGCCACATCTGGTATGAACAGAGAAAGCACAATTTAGTGATAGCAGAATGGAAAAAACAAATCTTGAGAAAGTATGCATGGGTCCTATAAAGCAAGATCGCGTACATACACATGTACTAAGAAGCAAAGTCATGTACTGAATCCACATGATGGTAACTTGAATTCCAAGGGTCTTTACCATGGTATTGGCCTATAGTAATGAGTGTGACAACACTTATTTGATCCCGTCAAAAAATACCAACGGTATTACTAAGGAATTGGCCTAAGTTATTGGCTAAGGAAAAATCTATATAAGGAGATGGATATCAAAGTGTTAGATGTGCAAGTTATGGGTTACTAATGTGTAATATTATCCTAAATAGGTGTGCAGCAAGGAGCATGGAAGAGGCTCAAATTCGATAGATCTGAAAGAATAGTAACGAAAATGCTTGCTTGATCTATTTGTGATTATATCTAGTTATGATAAATTTGTGGTGATAATGACACTCTTATATGAATGTGTGACATTAAAGTTTAAGAAGTATGTGTTGTGGTTGCAATGAAGGTATGATTTAGAGTTTTCAAATATGTACGATGGTTTTCCTCTGAAAGGTCGCGTACATACGCAGATAATCTTCTAGGTAGTCATGTATATATTACGTTAAGTATTTTCGGTATGTGCAGATTTGTATGTGGGTGTTATGAATGGTAAATGTGTACATACACTAATAAGATTTATGTAAGTCGTGTACATAGGCTAGGGATTTGCAGTATGACTTGTTGATGACATTTAATCAATTTTTTTATGTTTTCTGTTGTCTGTTGATGATGTCTCTATCATGATAATTTGTGTTTGACGGTACTGGTTTGGTTGAATTGGTTATGGAATGGAATGTTGATTAGTGAATATGCTACTATATTTAACTAGCTCAATGATCTGTGATTGATTCAGTGTTTAATTTAGTGGTTGTTTCAATATTATAGTGATACAAATTTAGTTGTCACTATATTGAGATTTTTACGCAGGTATTCTTTAGAGAATTGTGTACATATGCTTGTCTGCTTTAGGGAAGTAGTGTATACATTAAGTTGTATGTCTGAACAGAGTTTGTGGGAACAACACTATGTTTTTGTGATGATGAATAGTATATGGATTGGTATATTGATGAGTGGTTGTGCATTGATATGATCCATCAATCTGTTACATTAGCTTATTAAGATTCAATGATTGGTTTGTTTATGTTGTATTGTTGAAATTCGTACTATGATTGGATGATTTGATTCAATGATTGGTTTCATAATTGTTATTTGATATTGGGCTTAATGTTGGAAGTGGGTCCAGTCTGAAAATATGATGAAAAATGGCCTACAAGTTTGATGCTTTGTGTTAGGTGCATCCACTATGAAATATTATGAAGCGTGGTCCACAGGTTTTTTGAGGGTTGGAGTCTTCAGTAAGGGAGTCTTAGATTCCTTCCGGTAGTAGCTGGAAAATTTGTGCAGTAGGTAGAAGCTCATAAACGAGATCAGGGGGTTGGACCTCCCTCCCAGTGGGTGTTGGAGAATGAGATAAGGTTGTAGCCTTCTGCAGGTGGGTGCCTATGTAATGGTAAGAGTTTGTGTTAGTACAAGATTGTAAGAGGTTTCTTTAAAATAAGAAGGAAGAAAGATACAGTGATAGCAGTGGTTTTCTCCCACATTGGTTTTCCACCTAAAAATATTGTTGTTCTATGTGTGTTTCTTATGTGTTGTTTTATCTTCTCTTCATTGCTCATGGTTTATGCTTAATAAATGAATAATGATATGATGATGCACTAGTTAAAGATGAATAATTTATGGAACATATGAAAAATGAATTAGTTGAATGTACATGGTTTTACTTCACAAGAGTCTCATACATGCGTGGGTTGCATAAATGAAAGTAGCGTAAAAAATGTAGAATAAGAAATGAAAAGTTTGAAGTAAATTAAAATATTGATTCATCCCCCTCCCCCAAGTATTCTTCCCAACAATTGGTTTTATAGTAGGCCACTTCAGTTGAAGCTTAACCACTTGAAGTGGATCAAAGACAATGCGAAAGAAGAAAATGTAGCCCAAAGGAAGAAGTTAGTCCAAGAAAATTGTGAAAACAATACATCAAATGGAGTGATGATTATTGATGTTAGAAAATATTCAGCTACAGGAACACCCTACTTTCTATTGATTAATAATGAAGAAGACAATAACAAAGAATTATCAGGTACTAGTTTTTGTTCTACTTGTGATCCATTACAGTAACAAAGAATTATCAAGTACTAGTTTTTGTTCTACTTGTGATCCATTTTCATGTTCATGAATATTGATGATAGTGAATATGACAGTGAAGCATATGTTGTTGTGACAATAACTACATTTATAGGACAATAACAATCTACAGCAGAAGAACAAGGAAAATCAAAAATAATGGACAATAAAGGTATCTTTATGCTAAGTAATGATAACTATCAAGAATAGAAATAAGAAATGAAGTCTAGGTTAATTAACCTAGGATATTATGTTTGGAATTTAATATGTAATGGTTGCACTAAAACCCCTCCATCAGGTGAAGAATTATAAAAGAATAATATTGCATTAAATGAAATATTTAGTAACATACTTGATTCAGCATTAGGAAAGATTATGCACTTTGAAACTGCAAAGGAAGTATGGGATAATCTACAGGAAATCCATGAAGGAAAAATAAAGGAAGATTGTTCATTAGGAGAACGAACTGGTAATATTATTTTTGTAAAAAAGATAATGGTGTACCAAAAGATAAGTATGTTATATCAGAAGGAGAAACTGATTCAGAAGAAGACAGGTTAGAGGAAGTTCTTAATCTTAGAAAAAAACTCAATCTTGCTTTGAAAAGGATTATTAATCTTAAGGATAAGTTGCAGGCAAATGATAACAACAATCATGTTAAATCAGTAAATGTTGAAGTATAATCTAAACAATATTGTGAAGGACTTGAAGTTGAGATCGTCTCTCTAAGAGCAGATCTAGAAAAGTAAATATGAAAAATGAAGAGCTACTTCAAGTATTTGAAAAACAAGAAAATGGGTTGAAGAAAGAGATTATCGAATTAAGAGAGAAATTGGAAGAAGGAAGAAAGGTTGAAAAAGGAATGAGGAAGCAGTATCGCGAAAAAGAAGAACAATACCAAAGAATGGAGTTTGAGGTAAAAATTATAAAAGGTAAATTAGAAGAAAAGGATAAACACTTGAGATTTCAAGATAGTACTAAGATTTTGGATAACATTCTTAGTAATCGAAGGTCTCCTTATATTAAATCTAGTCTTGGTTTTCATGAAACTGTAAAAGGAGAATCTAGTTCATAGGCTTGTACAAGGATTTTGAAGGATAAAAAATTGAAATCTGAAATTCTTGTTAAAGAGATAAGAATTGAGCCAAATCAACATCCAAGGAAGATGAAATTTCAAAAGAAACCATTTTCTCCCAATAATAGAAACATTAATTGATTCACTCCTCTTATCAATAATGTGGAATGCTTTATATGTCATAATTATGGACATGTGCAGCCAATTGTAGAAGTAGATTGTTTCGATCTCAAGCAAATAGCCACTTCACAGGAAGATTATCAGCTCCCAAGTACTCAAGTTTCTTAAAGGGATATTTTTTTTCCTGCAACATGTTTGGACACAAAGCTATTAATTGCAATAGAAGGAATAAGAAACAGATATACAATGATTCATCATCTCCATTTTCTAGTCATATAAGATGTTATGTTTGTAAGAACTTTGGGCATGTAGCAAAAGAATGTGGAAACAATTCAATGAACCCCCATAGACAACATCGAAAATAATGAAATAAGAATATTAAAAGGCCTAAGAAATATGGATCCACTAACACTTCTCATAATAAACAAAAAGAAGAAGAACAAACAAGGTGTGGCCTTTCTCTTTGCTCATTTGAAGATGAAGAAGAATTGTACATAGATAGTGGATGCTCTCATCACATGACTAGAGATAAATAAAAGTTTGAGTTTCTCAAGAAAGAAAAAAAAATGGTAAGGTGATTCTTGGAAATAGTGCTCCAGCAAAATTTATGGGATTCACGTCAACTAAATGCAAAATTTTAGACGAAGAAACTGGAAAGGTTATAGCAAGAGGATACAGAAATCCAGACAAATTATATGTGCTAGTAGAGAAGAATTCAGGTAGAAATAAGAGGTACAGTTCCTCTTCTTTGGATTCAGAATAATAGAAGAGAGTACCCTATTGTACTTCATTTCTCTAAGGAATTATTCTAACAGTGATTGCGTAAGTGATATGAGGTACATGACCAAATGAAGAACAAGTGATGATTATCAGGTTCTTAGGATCACTGGTGAATAATCTCAGGGGGAGATATACATATGTATATCTTGATGATGATTCCCATGTTGTTTTGATATTCATTTAGTATTACTGGCAGTGCATCTAATATAGTAACAGTGAACAGGAACATACAGTACAGGCTCAGAGGGAGTTGTTGTCATGAAAAGTTCAAAATTTTACTTTATGTATGCAGACATTATGAAGGACAGTTGTGTATATAGGTGAGTATTGATCTAGATGGTCGTGTATGTTTCTCTGAGATGAAGAAACAATAGGATAAACTGAAAGGGAGTTTCTGATATGTTTCAATAAGTTATTATTTGGCTTTCTGAATCTGACATTGTTTGGTTACAGTATGTTGATGATGCTCAGATGTTACTTAGAGATAATTTTGATTTATGAAGGTTCATGAGTTGCTCCAAAGTGTCATTGTTGTTATAATCATTTGGTGGATTTTTTGATTGATGATATATTCAGATTTGATAATGATAAGGTGGCACAAGTTCAGGGGGAGCATTTTCTATGCTTCTAATGGTGTATTGTTGGCATTATGGTTTCTTGAGCACTTCTTGTTGTGTGATGGGTTTATGATGAATATATATCATTGTTGATGTTTTTGTTGTTGTTATTGTTGTTGTTATTGTTGTTGTTATTGTTGTTGTTGTTGTTGTTATTGGTGAAGATACATATGATGTTGTCATTGTGTCATCAATGATACATGGTTTGCATATGATGAAGTTATGGATGATGCCTATATGTTGCTTGAGCTACATGTGAAAATTTCCTATGATGTTTTTCTTTGTTTGCACACATGTTGTTGATGCATATAATGATGTATATGTTGCTTGAGGATTGTGACTCTTCTTATGTGTGAAGAGAGCATGTTGATCTTGATGAGATGAGATAAAGGAGATGAGTTACTAATAGGTCTTGATTACACAATATTATGCTACGATTGGTTGATGATGAGTTCATGATTTAATCACTATTGTTGGAATCTCTCATTGATGATAAGGTATATACAAATTGTTTTCACTACATCATGGGTTATCAATAATGGATGGATTGCAAATAGGGATCTTACAAATGATTACTTGAGTTACATTTTGATGAAGTTTTTTATGGTGTGATAATTCTACTTGATACACTTAATGAAGTATACGCTATGGTAATTATTGATGTTGAAGGTTCTCCTTGTCTTTGATGGGTGCATAAAGATAATATTATGGAATTGATATTATTGATTATAACTCTTACTATATATGGAAAATACACATTACATGAAGACAAGAGGATGTTTATTGATATTTTGCTGCTACAATTGCTTGGGATGCTTGGAAACACTACACATTTAGTCACATATTGATGACTACACTGTCCTATGTAATGATGATGAGGAGGTCCATGTGGATTTCTATGTTGTTGTGATCAGATGTTCATGTTGTAGTTTCCTATATGGTGTATGATGGTTGTTGATGACTATAATGGTCTTGCTACCTCACGATAAAGGTTCTTGTATTTGGTTATAAAGGTCATATCTATATCTTTATATAAATGGCATGTAATGACCCATGTTGTAAATCATTGTAAAATTCAGTCATGTATGGGCAATTGGGGTCAAATCATTTATGTATGTAATCCCATTATTTTGGGAATTTTATGTAATCATGAGTCATTGGTGATAGGAAATATCATATTTGGTTGAGTCATAAAGTCTTTTGTTTTTATTGTATATCTTCAAAGATTTTAACATATGCTTGGGGGGGCATGGTCAGTATACATTTTTCATATTCAATGGATCAGATCTACAGTGATCCTCTCTAAATGGGGGGGAGAAGTCTTCATTCGGAATTGGTCAACCCTTTTCCCTTGATGTCAAAGAGGGAGAGAAGCTTGGTGTTTTGAATAGAATGCTTGGTGAGAAGTATTCGGAGAGAATCTTGGTGTTTAACTTGGTGTGTTTACATATGTATCTGTAGATGTTTACAGGTGGTGACCAAACACCAGTCTGTTTATAGATGTATTTGCAAGTGTTTACAAGTGGTGACCAAACACCAAAGTGGTTGTCATAAAGTCTAAAGTGGGAGATTGTTGGAATTATGGATAATGTATTATCCTTGATGGAAATCTATTTTATAAATATGTCAACATTATGATAACAGGATGTTTATATAGAATGATACAAATGCCACAGGTGGTATGAATAGAGAAATTACAGTTCAGTGACAGATGGATGGAAAAGACGAAGCTTGAGAAAGCATGTGCAGGTCCTGTAAATCAAGATCGCGTACATACGTAGATACTAAGAAGCAAAGTCGTGTACCGAATCCACACCATGGTAAATTGAATATCGGGGGTCTCTACCATGGTATTGGCCCATATTAATGAGTGTGACAATGGTTGTTTGATCTCATCAAAGAATACCAACAATATTACTAAGGGATTGACCTAAGATATTGGTTAAGGAAAAAGTTATATAAGGAGATGGAGATCAAAGTGTTAGGTGTGAAAGTTAAGGGTTATTAATGTGTAATCTGATCTGAAACAGGTGTGCACCAAGGAGCATGGAAGAGGCTCAGATCTTATAAGATCTGAAAGAATAGTAATGAACATGCTTGCTTGATCTATTTGTGATTACAGCTAATAATGATAGATTTGTGGTGATAATGACACTCTGATATGAATGTGTGACAATAAAGTTTATGAAGTATGTGTTGTGGTTGCAGTGAAGGTATGATTCATTGATTTCAAATATCTACATTGGTTTTTCTCTGAAAGGTCATGTACATACGTGGATAATCTTTTGGGTTGTCGCGTATATATTCTGTGAAGTATTTTCAGTATGTGCAGATTTGTATGCGGGTGTTATGAATGGTAAATGTGTTCATACATAGATACGATTTATGTAAGTTGCATACATAAGATACGATTTTGTAGTATGACTTGTTAATGAGATTTGATCAATTCTGTTATGTTTGTTTTTGTATGTCGATGATGTCTCTATCATGATAATGTGTGTTGATAGTACTAGTTTGGTTGAGTTGGATATGGAATGGAATGTTGATTAGTGAAGATACTACTATCTGCAATTGGCTCAGTGCTTTGTGATTAATTTAGTATTTGATTAAAAGATTGTTTCAGTAGTGCAATGATTCAGATTTAGTTGTCAGTATATTGAGATTTGTATGCAGGTATTCTTTAGAGAAATTGCATACATACACTAGTTTTCTTTTGGGAAGTAGCGTATACATTATGTTGTATGTTTTATCAAGGTTTACAAGAAAAGAATTGTGTTTCTGTGATGATGAACAGTATATGGATTGGTGTATTGATGAGTGGTTGTGCATTGATATGCTCTATTGATTTGTTGCATTGGTTGATTAAGATTTAGTGGTTGGTTTGTTGATGTTGTAGTGTTGTAATTGGTACTATGATTGGATGATTTTATTTACTAATTGGTTTCATAATTTTTATTTTATATTGGGCTTCATGTTGGAAGTGGGTCCAATCTGAAAATATTATGAAAAATGGCCTACAGGTTTAATTCTTTGAGTCAGGTGGATCCAGTATGAAATATTATGAAATGTGGTCCACATAGGTAATGAGGGTTGGAGCCTTCAATAAGGGAGTCGAATCTTCCTTCTAGTATTAGTTGGAAAAATTTTGCAAGGGGTAGGAGCTCCCTTCCGGTAGGATAAGATATACGAGATAAGGGGGTTGCAGCTCCCTTTTAGTGGTTGTTGGAGAATGAGAAAAGGTAGTGGCCTTCTGCAGGTGGGTGTCTGTGTACTGGTAAGAGTTTGCACGAGTACAAGATTGTAAAAGTTTTCTTTAAAATAAGAAAGAAGACAAAGACAGCGGCAGCGGTGGTTTTCTCCCACATTGGGTTTCCACCTAAAAATCCTCGTGTTCTATGTGTGTTTCTTATGTGTTATGTTATTTTCTATTTATTGCTCATGGTGTATTCTTAATATGAATAATGACATAATGATGCATTATTTAAAGATGAATAATTGATGGAACATATGAAAATATAGTTAGTTGAATGTACGTGGTTTTAGTTCACAAGAGTCGTATACATACGTGGGTTGCATAAATGAAAGTAATGTATAGAATGCAGAATAAGAAATGAAAAGTTTGAAGTAAATTAAAATATTGATTCACCCCCCAGTAGCTTTCCCAACAGAATGTACCCTTGACAAAAGGTGAACGAATAAATTTTAAGAGGTATGTTCTAGCTCTACTTCTATGGAAAAACTTATGTTTAAAAGCCTTGGAGCCATCTTCATTTCTTTCTTGAACAAAAATATGCTTCAACTCAATTATGACAAAAGTTGTCTTTTGAAAAATAGGATAATTGGATCTGAAATGAACATATTGGTAGGAATTCATAGGTTTCTAATAACATTTGTTGCCAATTAGATTGTAAAATTGAAATTAGGACCCTTGAAGACTATGGTGTCCCAAATGTGAGCTTCTTTCATAGGGACAATGGAATGATATTGATTGTAGAATTTCCTAAAACATATTTCTCCAAAGAGATGGTCAATCCACCCTTTAAGCCATGTCAAATTTCAAATGAATAATTAATGTGTCTCTTGTAGTGTACTGAACTAAATATATCAATCGTATTCTTCATTTTAAGAACTATTAATAGAGAAACAAGCAATCATAGACAACTGCAAAGTTATTATCCATTGTTGTTCCATTTTTTGTCTTTAGAACCTCCCATTGAACTCCATATAATATTGGGTGAGAACCAATTATTCGTTGTACTTTATTCTTAGCAAAATTTTCTTTAATGAAGTGTCATGAAGCTTTAATACCTACCTAAGTATGAATTCTTGGGTAAAGATTCTCAACAACAATGTTGAATAGGCAACACCCTGAGAGAGGGGTCTTCTAATGAAATAATTTATTATAGTTAAGAAATAAATTAAAGTAAATAAGATATTAACATACAATTGATGTTGGAACCATTTAGACACGGGATCTAATATTTAACCCTATCAAGGAAGGTTCATATATTTTAGGGAGGAGGTGGAAAAAATAAATGCTAGCTTTCTTAGCCCTAGTATAAAGAATGAATTCAAATTCATCGTCGAAGCTAATAAAAATTATATTATTTCCATGAGTTCTACAAGATTATTATGATATAGCCTTAATATTTTATAACCCAATTGTAATATTTTTGAATATTGCTTTCCAAGTTTGACACAATCCCCCTTTTATTTTTCTTGTTGGATTTATTTTAGTTGTTACACCAGGAAAAGCACCACCTAATTCACCACGGTAAATTACATTTTCAATTCAATACTTTTAATTTCCATCAAAGATTCAATTCTTAAGTATATTTGAGCTACCAAATATATGATGAACCATATTGTGAGTCAATGAGGTTCTCTTAGATTGCTTCCAACTAGATAAACACCTTAAAGTATCTTCAAAGCTATTAGGATAGAAATAAGTTGCATGTTATAGGCCATCAATTCACTAATTGTAGATACAATGAAATAGGTTCCTATCATATCTATCTATGTTGAGTGAGTCACATTAAGGTGGAGTGGAGGAAAGTCAGAGATCTATTATTTCCAACCAACAAAGATCAACTAGATTTGAGAAGATCAAAAGAAAAAAATTTATAGACGGAGAATTTTTTCTTGTTGAAGGGGAGTCATGTCTTATGAAGTTGAGAGGATATACGAAAATGAGGTTCCCTTGAGGCCCAAACATCTAGTGAAACGATGGGTACCCAAGGACCTCCCTCAAGTAAGTTTTGATTTTTGTCTCAATGAGAGGATATATCACATTGCTAAATCATTGTTACATGGATTAGGGATATTTTTCCATGGATGGCATAAAGGTTTGTTACACTGGATTAACTGAATTGATGTAGTATGTTGGACCTTGTTACAATTACAACGGTTGGATGTATTTGGTCCAATATACGTGAGGTATATAGAGATAAGGAGTGGTTGTAAATTATATACAACTAAGAGACAATAATAAAAATAAAGGAGCATATATTTATATTGATGGAAGGCCAAAAGAATCAGGGAATATTGAAAGGTTTATAAATATTACACAACCCAGGAAAACATAAGCAACCCAATTCCATATTTTAGAGACGTGAATGAAACAGTGTATTCGTATGCGTAATAAAACCAATAGATGTTAGAAAATAGTTTTTAATCAATTACAACTTGAATCAAATAGATAGAGTCAACATTGTTCTTATGGGGATGATATGTAACCTCTTGTTAATGATTATTATATATTATGTTTATCATTCAAAAAGATAAGTTCCATGAAAGAACTAGTTCCATGGTCTATCCTTGAATCACATATTAAATATTTTAGCATTGATGGCATTAATTTTCACCTTTTTGGAGATAAAACAAATGAATTTGATGTTGAATTTTGGGGGATGTCTGGATGTGATTTCCATTGTACCTGCTATCAAATTTCATGGCCAATCAACATCATATGACTGTCTTATCATAAATTTGTATATCTATTGTCATCTTGCATTTTTGAGAGGTAAATAAATGAATCTGTATCTAAATTTTTTATAAGAATGTGTACATATGACCCAACTAACCAGAGTCCAAATTTAGTCTTAATCTTATTTATTATGTATTTACTAAGCCAAAAATTGTATTACAATGTGGCAAGATGATCATGGAAAAGTTCCAAAAGAGTCAGAATAGGTAAATGATTAACAATTTCGAATTACATTGAATGTGAAATCGATTATTTTTTTAAATAATTGAAATAACTCTTAATTTATTGAAATATGTAGCTCAGGGGACATGACCATAGTGATCGTGATTGGTTTGATGAGGAGGATTTGTTAAATTCTCCCAACCCAATCAAAACAATCAAAAATTTTATGTTTAAAGCGAGCAGAAAACTTGTTCATTTGATTCACATTAGAGATAAAACTCCTGAGACTAGACATAGGATGGAAATCTTGAACAAATATCTTAAGAGATATTAGGTAATAATTGTATTTTAAAGTGATTTTTTTATGTCATAAGTTGAATTATGAAAGTTTTTTTTTTTTTTTTTTACTTTTACATTATCTAATCAAAAAATCATTTTCTTTCTTATATATGATTTTTTGGCAGAGACACCACAACGTTCGGCCACCTAAGCCAACATATACTTGTGAGTCTATCTTCTTTTCCACCTTTGATTGGTCACAATCCCAGAAGTCAAACTGGGTCCACACCTTTGGCTTTGACCCATGAGTACATGCCCCCATAGGAAAACACATAGCCAGCGTCTAGATGTGGTGATGGAAGTGACCCTATTGATTACATTATGGGTTCATTTTCTGGACCATCATGTGTTGTTAACATGAGGAAAAATTTTTGCACATTTTTAGTGAATGAGGAAGGACTTCCAGTAAAAACACCAAAAATCTTGGGTAATTTTTAATGTTTTAATTGTTTCATGTTGTCTATCTTGGACATAAATAATCTAGATTATTATTTTCAAACTAATTATCGTAACTTTTTCCATGTAGCAAAAAAAAAAATTATAAACACATGAATGACAAATTGTTGTTGATTTTTGGGCCCACCTGTTGAAGCCCCGAAAATCAGGTCGCCAACAAGGGGGATACCCACCCGGTCCGGACCTTGGTTAGCAGCTCCTTATCCGTTTTGGTATAGCGGGTCCGACTGGGGATAACGGGACCAGTTTCCCGATCTTGGGTGTGTGTGTGTGTGTAGAGTTGATTAATGTTGATCTAAGAGTACTTTTAAAGCTAATCTAATTCAGATTCTTTAACCTTACTCTATGCTATTGTATCTAATGAGAAACAACAAATCAAATCTATTCTAACCCGGGATTGTATATCTTCCATTATGCGATCTTAAAGGATTTCGAA
>APFE030699412.1:6795-20786 GCA_000404065.3 Pinus taeda | reverse complement strand
ATTTAGGTCAAAAGGTCGAGCGGGGAATTTAAACAATTGTAGGGACGTCACATTCCCTACTTCGGCAAAAGCATGTCCCACATCAAATAATGAGAAGGCCCCACAAGCTACAGGAAATTGAGGCCATATGGCCTTCTTCTTATCTTTTAACTCTTTGGTTAGGCCGCCTTCAGAGCAAGTCTGATAGGCAATTTCTCTGGCCAAAAGCTTGTCGGGGACATACATGGGTAGGACATGTGGAGGTACACTGCTCCCAAACACTCTGATATAAGTGAACCATTCTTCCCCGAACCATCTTGCGACGGGGATGATGTCTATTTGCGCTTCGGGTGAGCACTTCGGGGGTTCTTCACCATATATCATCCTATATAGGGGTAAAATGAGCCCATGGAAAAACTGATAGAAGTGAGGGGCGAACTGTGAATCCCATAGCACTTTGTGGTAAACATGAATAGGCGACGGGTCTTGGGTAGTCCATTTCCAACCCATAGTTGGAAATTTAGATACATGGCAAATAGAATCCATAGTGTAAGCAGATAGATAAAACAGACGGTAGACCCTTTGTGACGAGGATCTCTTAGTATGGTAATTCATGACAGCAGTGAACAAATTATCAGAACATATTTTGGCCCAATCCACGAGATTGGCATTTGTGGCAGCTTCTATGAGTGGTAGCCATTCAGCTGAAAATTTATTTATGTCTAGCATCCCAAACAGCCTGCAGAGCATGGCTGCAGCAAAACAATATGGAGAGGTGAGAGAACTTGTGCTATACTTACCATTTTTATCCTTTTTTAGCGACTCCTCTCTCCTGGTCCATTCTTTAGTGGTTTCTGCCAGATTTGGGTTCTCTGCTGCGAATTTCTGGACAAATTGTGCGTTATAAGTCGTCTGAGGCTCCGGAAGATGGTACATAAGCTTTAGGTCTTGCGCGTCGAATGATCCTATGAGCCCATGCCCTGGAGCCTTGAATTGTCTACCTTGTAACTTTGCATTGTCGAGTATCCATTTGATCATATCTGTATACGGCAATATCTTGGGTCTAGCTGCTATTCGATGGAGAAATGAACAAGCCAGCTCTTCTAAGGATGCCTCGGAAGAGTTTGGCAATCCCGCGGCGCTATCGGCCTTCATTACTCTGGGGTTTTCCTCCTCTAGTAGCCTATACATGCCTTCCCAGGTTGAAATTCCTGTGTCTCTGTTGCATGCAGTGTCTGTGTATAAGGGCGCCATCTCTTTTGCCTTTTCCTTTGCCTCGGAACCTTGGGCATTAGTCTTCTTTCCCATTTTCTTTTGCGTTCGGCTTTTGAATGTTCTTATCTCCTAGTTCCTACAGATTACAAGCGAGGCGGAAATGACTGATTGAGAAAGATGATTGGAGGGTTTTAAATGCAGACGATATACTAAATATGCCACCTTACGTGAAAACAATTCTTCAGCAAAGCACGCGTCCTTATCTCATTAAATAACTGACAACTAACCTACTTACTATCATTAAAAGTGCATGATTTGAATTCAGATTATGGTAAGTGGTTTATCTTTGAACGGCGTGCCTGAAAGATTTGCGGTTTAAATGATTCATGATTCGCTTTATGCTCTATCGAAGATCGTGTCGTCGCAAGGCGCGCTTATCGCAAGTCGCCGGATCGCAGAATATGTCATCGCGGTGATCGCGATATCGCAGGTTGCAATGTCGTGGGTCGCAGGAGTTTGATTTTTGTTAAGTATTGTCGTTTTATTTCTGCGATGTGCGGTCATTGCGATCGGCGTTATCGCAGATCGGGAAGTTTTAAGGTTTTTCCATATGGACACTACTTATTGCGACGCGACGTTAGGCTTAACGTTGGGGGGCCTTGCGCATTAATGCAATTTCTTAAAGACCTTTTCCCCATCGTGGACTTAGGTGAAAATATTTGAAAGACTACTTTTAAGCCTGCGATGGTATCTTTATTTTGAAGAAGGGAAATTTGATTTTTTCTCAAAATTATACTAGGGGTCCCCTATTCATTTAGTATCTTGGGTAGATAGCTAAATGAAAAAGGGGGGGTTGTTGTTGGCCACAACACCACCATACGCAAAGGGTGGAAATCCCAAAATTTGAACATGAAAAAAGAGCTTATGGACTACCTTGAAGGTCTATTTGGGGTAGATACCTTCAATAAGAGCATGGATACCTCTGTAGTCGAAAATTATGACAAATACATATGACACATGTATAGGGGTCACTTGGAAAAGAACGTTAGGTATGAGCATTCGCCCATGATTACTGTGATGCAATGGAAGGCCCTCGTCATCGACACAGAAGAGAAGAAACTAAGAAAAGAAGGGAAAACGCCACTTATTGTAGGTAAATTACATTTTTAATAATAAAATTTTGGTATATAACATTCTTGATCTTTTCATAGACTCGCTGACACTTCAAAATCCACCAAAGAAAGGCTTGAGAGACATGGGAAACACAAACTAGGCTAGGGCAGCCATTGGAAGGTACAGGCGTGAGTTGTAAATACCTAAACATCTTAATAGTATTATTTGTTATAATGTCTTCTAACTATATGGTAATTGCACTAACCAATAACAAAAATTAATACTCTTATGCATTGTAGGGCAATAAGTTTGAAACCAAAGCCACAGAGGAAGACATATAGCTTGGTTTCAAGTTCAGCATTCAAGTTGTTTTTTATCACCGAATGAGAATGGGACAAACTAAAAGATCCAGTTTGAAGGACATGGTAAATAAAAATCAATCTACATTAGCCTTTCATTAGTTATAAAATACAACTATGTTTGATATCGTCCATAAATTTAATGTGTTGCTTTGTTTTAAGAATGGGAACAACAATATCAACAAGTAGTCCATTGATAGATGAGTGCAACCAAAACATGGTGCTCCCATGCAGGCCCATGAAAATGGGGTGAAACCCCACGATATTGCTTCATATGAAGCCCATCGTGGTAATTTTACGATTGTTCTTACAAATTTTATGATAGTAATTTATGATTGTGTACTTATAAAGTTTGTGCATTGAATGGTAGAACATGTCATACATGAGGATCCTCTACCAGAAGAGGAGCCTAGGGCTACCATTCCAACAATGTTAACTAGTGCACCAAGTAAATAATTACATTGGGAAGGTAGTTTTTTGTATTAATGAACTACTTCAATGATATTGACTTTGAATAAGTTCTTTGAATTGTTGGGTAGCCTCACTTTTTATTCATTCAAAAAGGGGATTAAAATTAAAAAAATGTAATTGAAAATGGTGCATAAATTACAACCTTTCATGTTTCAACTCCATAGCATTTAGAGGATGAGGCTAGATAAGTAACCACTCTACCTACCTCTGCTACTCAAGCAGGTAAAGAACACTCTAATTCTCTTTTCATTAATGAAATAATTGTAATAATAATAACAAAAATATCAATTTAACATTTCTTTATGTTTCCAATTGGTCATTCACCCCTTTTGCAGTAGCCTCAACATCATGATTACATGACCAAATTTTCAAGAAAACTTCCAAATACCATAACAACCAAAGGAGAAGAAGAAATTGACATCCTTGTTTCTCAATGCATGTCAAAAAAAAAGAATGAAAAAGAAATGTTTGAATTAGTTATCTAATTATAAACATCATGTAGCATGTTATGAAAGCATACTTTTTATGATAAAATTTATTGAGATGAAGCATTTTGTGTCTATGATTAATGAATTAATTAATTAATGTTATGTGTTAATGAATTATTACATATGTTTCTTTATGTACAAAACCACATGTGTCTTTATGAATTTTTTGTTTTATTAGTGTTTATGCATGAATCTTAATGTATTTCTTTCAACAATTTTCTATAAGATATATTGGGTAATGGGGAGAGTGTTGTGAAGGTGTGGAGGGGCCATAAGAGCTTCCACCCTCATGTGGTTGGCCCTATTCAATAGAAAACAATTATGATTTGAATAGTCTTGGAGAAAACCTCCCTCGATTCAATATAGCAACAACAAATTCAATGTTGACTTCATTGTTGCTCTGTCAAATCAAGGGAGGTTTGCTCCAATATTAGGCTACTCCAATAAATTATTCTCAAAACCAAGAGGGGATCATTTAGGTATTCTTGCACTCAAGTATTTTTAATTATTAATTAATCATAAAAATGTTTGTCAATTTAATTTACTATTTTGTTGATTCTTGAAGTGTTGGTTTAATCAATAGAACAAATGTTTGAGGAGATTTTAGTAGGAAGCTTTGGTGTTGATTCTATTATACAAATCCCTCTTATCCATCCCCTAAACCCTATACCTTTAAAATGGTAGAACATATATGGGGAATCTCCATATCTCCTTTGTTGTCATCTTCCTGAAAAATATGGCATTCAACCATTGTAGCATCTCCGCAATAACTAATGGATTGTGGCAATGATACAGTGGTTGAATGGTTTATTTGTAAAGAAGGGGGAAACAAAGGAGATATCGAGATTCCTCATGCATGTTGTAGAAATTAATAGATATTTTCTACTACTAATGAATTTGAACTGAATACAAGAGATTACAAATTTCCTCTACTATTCTACAGAATGGAAATCACAATTTAGAAACACATGCAATGACATGCAACCATAAAAACCACAAGAACACAATGACTTTACGGGGTAATCCAATAGGGATAAACCCCTCCATTTCTTTTCATTAATCAGATGAGAATAAGAAACTATTACAATGTATTGCTTCAATCTTGAAGCACACATTGCATTGTAAACTTGTTATCATGTTGATTGTCCTACTCTAGCCAAAACTTAGCCAATTAAAGGCCCCATCTTCCTCCTCTTTCCTTGCACACTTGAAGAGAAATTAGGCTCCTAAATAAAATGGAAAATCCCTATTTCATTGCACAAATCCCAAGGAATTTATCACCCACATAAATGCCAAGTTTTACACTCAACTAGTATACAATTGATAATAACAATGTGCCTTTTCCTCAACTCCAACTAGGCAATTCGAATTCTAATCATGTTTGGGATATTTTTAGCTGATTAACTAGCTTAACTAAGAGATCACTAAGTTAACAACAGTTCTACTACTCAACTGACCTTCAACTGACTCAATTAATTACTTAAGCTTAGTTAACTGAGTTCAACTAAAAATAATTGAACCAAATTGCTAAATTTTAGCAATCACTACATGCATAACCCTACTCAAAGCCTATAACTCAAATATAGTGAACTAATTAGTAGACAAGGCCATGTCACACAAGTTAACTACAATCCAAGTCATCCTGTTGATGCGGAAAATCAAAATACTCAATTGGACTAAGACACAAGTCAAATTTAGCCTTTCTTGCTTCAATTTCTAACACTCCCTCTTAGCAAGAAAGGGATTTTGCACTGACCCTATCCTGCACCTGTGGAATTTGAATTTTCCTCTTGAAAATTCCTTTGTCAAGATATCTGGATCTTGCTCCTCAGTTGGAATGTGTTGTAGCATCATAATTTTCCTCTGCAAATAATCTAGCAACCGATGGTACCTAATATCAATGCTCTTAGACCTATCATGAAATACTTGTTTTCAAAGAGTTTAATGAAACTCTAACTATCAAAACATATCACTATCAGATCCATCTCCTGACTAAAAATACCCACAAGTATTTTCCTCATCCACATGGCCTCACATGTTACTTGACTTGTAGCCATGTATTCAGCCTCTACTGAGTTGAGTGCCACAGACCTTTGTTTCCTTCTCTACCAAGAGAAAGTTGTAGACCCAACGTTGAAGATAACACCTAAAGTACTTTTCATGTCTGATGGACTCCCTGCCCAATCTACATCTATGAAGCCTTGGAGATTCACTCTTTGTTTCCTCTTGTACCATAACCCATACTACAATCCAAGTCATCACGTTGATGTGAAAAATCGAAATACTCAATTTGACTAAGACAGAAGTCAAATTTAGCCTTTCTTGCTTCAATTTCTAACACTCCCTCTTAGCAAGAAAGGGATTTTGCACTGCCGCTATCCTGCACTTGTGGAATTTGAATTTTCCTCTTGAAAATTCCTTTGTCAAGATATCTGGATCTTGCTCCTCAGTTGGAATGTGTTGTAGCATCATAATTTTCCTCTACACATAATCTAGCAACCAATGGTACCTAATATCAATGCTCTCAGACCTATCATGAAATACTTTCTTTTCAGAGAGTTTAATACAACTCTAACTATCAAAATATATCACTATCAGATCCATCTCCTGACTGAAAAGACCCACAAGTATTTTCCTCATCCACATGGCCTCACATGTTACTGACTTGTAGCCATGTATTCAGCCTCTACTGAGTTGAGTGCCACAGACCTTTGTTTCCTTCTCTACCAGGAGAAAGTTGTAGACCCAATGTTGAAGATAACACCTGAAGTACTTTTCATGTCTGATGGACTCCCTGCCCAATCTATAACTATGAAGCCTTGGAGATTCACTCTCTGTTTCCTCTTGTACCATAACCCATACTCAGTTGTGCGTCTGAGTTATCTCAACACATGCTTTGTTGCCTTCCAATACAACTTGGTAAGATTCACCATGGCTTGACTCTACTGACTAACTGCATAACATATTTCAAACCTTGTGTTCACCAGATACATCAAAGATCCCACAATTTATCTGTAGATGGTGGCATCTACTTCCTATCCTGAGGAAGAACTCTCCTTCCTCTAGTTTGTAGCTAGAGGTGTGTTCATAGACTTGTAGTTCTCCATGTGAAATCTATGAAGTATTTGAAAGGAATACCTCCCCTAACTCACAAACATCTCACTATGACCCTGCCATACTTCTAGCCCAAGGAAGTAATGCACCAACCTATTTCTTTCATCTCAAAATCTCTTGCAAGGTCCTCCTTGAAAGATTGGATCAAATACTCATCCCCTGTAAGTATCAAGTCATCAACAATACAAGACCAAAATAAGAAACTTGTCATCTACAATAATATGATAGAGATTGGCATCTTCTTCACTTTTGGTGAATCCCAATCCACTTAGATATGTGTCGATCTAAGTGTGTTGTGCTTGGGGTGCTTGCTAGAGACCATACAGGGCTCTCCTAAGTCTAAACACATGTGTCTCCCTATCGTGTCTAGCTACTCTATGTAAATGTCTTCCTCAACAACACCATTGAGAAAGGAGGTCTTCACATCTATCTGGTGTATCTTCCACCCCATCTGTGTAGGTAATGCTAGAATTGTTATGATCAAGGAATATCTTCCACTAGGAAAATGTTTCCTCATAGTCCACACCCTATACCTGTGAGAAGCCTTTGGCCACAAATCTGGCCTTGTACTTCTTGATGCTCCCATCAGTTGCTTGCTTCACTTTGTAGATTCATCTAGAACCAACCACTGATTTGTTCTCTAGTTTCGACACGACCTCCCATATGGTGTTCTTCATGATGGAGTTATACTCCACTATGGCATCAAACCACACTAGTTGAGAAACTACTTCCTCAAATGAAGAAGACTTCGACTCAGTGAGTTTTTTCATGGGATCCATATACCCAATGTACTTGTATGGTGACCTTCTTTGCCTATTTTGAGATGTAGGAGCTCCCATATGCTCATGTTCATCCTGCACCAATATGTCAACTTCTCTAGTTCTCTTCCTCCCCTCTCTAGAATATTTTGGTCAAGTGGGTGCCTCCACTCGACCTCTTGTCTTCTCCTCCACTTGTGGAAGCTCCACAACATCTTGAAGTTGTCTCAGGCTCCCCCTTAGGATCTTGAAGCTCCTCCTTCGATGGGATACTCAGCTCTCGCTCTAGAGAGAATCTCATAACCTTCTCCTCATAAAATTTGGCATTTCTCCCCACTACTATCACCCTGAGTGAGGGAAAATACGCCTAGTAACTATGTGGTGTCTCTATGTATCCTACAAAGACTCACATCTCAACTCTATGCTCAAGTTTCTTCCTTCTATCCTTGGAGACATGGCAATACACAGTAGCTCTAAAATGAGATACATATAGTTTCCTCCCAAAGAAATATTCTTTGGGTGTGATCATTCCAAGTATTTTGTGAGGGCTCTTGTTCTGAAAATAAACTGCAGCGTTGCATGATTCTGCCAGAAGATGTAATGGCAACCCTTGATCATGCAACATGGCTCTTGTTGCTCCCAATGCTTATGTTCTTCCTTTCATCCACCCCATTTTGATGTGTGTTATGAGGTGTTATCAATTCTCTTCTAGTTCCCTCTTTGGCACAAAAGTACTTGAAGTTGCTAGAAACAAATTCTCCTCCATTGTCACTTCTCATGGATTTCAATTTATGACTAGTCTCCATTTCAATCATTTTTTTGAATTCAACAAATTTTGAGAAAACTTCATCCTTTTTCTACATGAAGAAGATCCAATATTTTCTAGAAACATCATCAACAAAAATCACATAATACGATTTTTGTTGTAGAGGATGTAGAAAAGGGTCCACATACATCAAATTGGACTCTCTCCAAGATTGCTCCAGCTCTATTATCTCAGCCCTAGAAGGTGGATTTGACATATTTCCCAAATGTGCATCCCTTGTAGACATCATGCTGGTTAAGGGTGCATTTCAGAAGACCGGTGGAATATGTTTCATGATTTTTAAGGCCCCATGGTGTAATTTCCCCCATGAACCTATGCTAAAGTTCTCCAACATCTCAAATCTTCACCTTCTCTACCTTGCTATTCACCGCAACACAAGATTCCACCTCAATTTTGTAGATATTTTTCACTCTAACTCTAATATGTTTCACTTGCCTGGTAGCTACATGTCTTGAAAAGTACTTCCCCTTACTAAAAACAATGTCATAGCATTTATCCTCTAATACATGTACAAAGATCAAGTTCTTCTTCAACCCAAGTACATACATGTCATCTTTCAGATGAATATGGGAGCTTGGCTCCCTATTAAAGGTTATAGTTCAAATTTGTTTGGTATTGTACCAACCATCATCCCCAAGTTCAATGTGCATTTGGAGATCCTTCTCCTCTAAGAAACAGAAGAATTATTTGCATCTTGTCATATGGAATGATGCACCTAAATCTAGGTACCACACACTCCCCATTACAGTGTTGGCCATGCATGAAATTACGGTGAAGTCTAATTCGAATTGTGAGGAACGTTCTTAACCTCTTGCTCCACCTAAAGGCTTCTTGTTAGACTTCTTGTGCGAACACATTATTGCATAGTTCCCATATTCGTGGCAATGAAAACATTTTATCTTACTTAGGTCCTTCCTCTTGTCATTGTTATGGTTGGACTCTGCTTGATTTGGGCCTTCTTTCCCTTATCTTTCTTTCCCTTCCCAACCAAGGAAAAATTATCTTCCTCCTCAACTTTGGATGTTACTACATCTCTAGCGTTCCTTTGAATTTCTTCCTACACCAAATTGGACCAAAGTCTCTCCCAATTTGGAAATTTGTCCCTTCCATTTACAGAGTCCTAGTAGTTGTGTTAGGATTTTGGAAGGCCTGGGAGAGTCAGGCTCACTAATTCTAAGGATGGTATATTTTCTCCAACTCCTCCAAGATCATCTTGACATTGAGTGAATCTGGAGAGGTAATGTGGAATGGTTTCATTTTTCTACATGCGGATATTTCTGAGCTTGTCCCTCAATTCCAATTTCTTGGCATTACTGCCATTTTCGAATAACTCAGTGAGGGTATTTCACATAGAAAATGGAGTCTCATTTCCATGTAAATTCGAGACTGTGTAGTCTCTCACACCCTCCAAGATGATCCTCCTGGATTTTGTGGTAGCCTTATTCCGCTAGGTTAATTGTTGTGCATCCAATAGTGTTGGTTTTGGAATGTTTGTTTTGGTGTACTCCAGCACTCCATTATCATTGCGTACAGCTTCCATCTTATCCTTCCAAGCTATGAAATTTGAGGTTCCCTCCAAGGCATACTCTGATCTCTATCTGTTGAAAGACATTTTCCTGTAAAGAAGAAAATTGCTTCAATGAATCTGCAAATCGAAATCTCTGAAGGAGAAGATCTATTGACTCATTTCTAGTGTGATTTTTCTCTGATACTATGTAGAAGTTACTTTGATGAATTCAAACTGAAAACAAGAGATTACAAATTTCCTCTACTATTTTGCATAATTTAAATCACAATGTAGAAATACATGCAACCATCAAAAACACAAGAACACAATGATTTTATAGGGTAACCCAACTAGGAATAACTCATTCATTGATTTTCATTAATTAGATGAGAATGAGAAACTATTACAATGTCTTGCTTCAATATTGAAGCACAACCTATACTACAAACTTGTTCTCGTGCTGACTATCCTTCTCTGGCCAACACTTTGCCAAATTCAAGGCCCCAACTTCCTCCTATTTCCTTTCAAATTTAGGAGAAATTAGGTTACTAAATAAAAGGGGAATTCCCTATTTCCTTGCACAAATCCAAAGGAATTGATCACCTACATCAATTCCAAGGACGTACACTCAACTTGTATACAATTGATAATTACAATGTGCCTTTTCCTCCACTACAGCTAGGCAATTCAAATTCAAAGCATGTTTGGGTTATTTTTAGCTGATTGACTAGCTTAATTGAGAGATTAATGAGTTAACAATAGTTCTACTAGTCAACCGAATTAATTGATTACTTGAGTTGAGTTAATTG
This sequence comes from Pinus taeda, assembly GCA_000404065.3. NCBI lineage: Eukaryota > Viridiplantae > Streptophyta > Pinopsida > Pinales > Pinaceae > Pinus > Pinus taeda. The sequence goes on along the minus strand of APFE030699412.1, from coordinate 10,147 downwards.
AGTTCAACTGAAAATAACTAAACCAGATTGCTAAATTCTAGCAAGCACTTCATGCACATTCCTACTCTGAGCCTATAACTCAAATTTATTGAGCTAACTAGTAGACAAGGCCATTTCACACAAGTTAAATACAATCCAAGTCATCCTATTGATGCGGAAAATCGAATTACTCAACTTTACTAAGGTACAAGTCAAATTGAACCTTTCTTGTTATAATTTATAACACTTATTCTACCATTTTGAAGGTATAGGGTTTAGGGGACAGGCCATAAGAGCTTCCACCTTCATGTGGTTGGCCCAGTTTAGTAGAGAATAAATTAGGATTCTAATAATCTTGGATCAAACCTCCCTCAATCCAACAAAGCAGTAGCAAAGCCAATGTTTACTTCATTATTGCTTCGTTAAATCGAGAGGATCTCATTCATTTATTCATGCACTCAAGTCCTTTTAAATATTATTTAGTCATAAAAATGTTAGTTAATTTAATTTATTATTTTTTTGGCCCTTTAAGTGTTGGTTGTATCTTTTGCAACAACCTTTCGAGATCAAAAAATTCATCTTTGTGTGAGGGCCAAGGAAGAGTTGGAGTAAGAAGAAATGAGACATTCAATTAGGAGTCATGGTAAAAAATCTTGGTCATTGTAATGTGTCTCTTGTTATGGACATAGATTTATATGATTTTCCCCTTCATTATCTTATGTATTCGATCTTTTATGATGAAAATATGGTAGATCTAATCTTCCTCGAGTAGATTAGGTTAGATCTAATAATAGTCAATATTCACATTGCTTAAAATGCTCTTATATGGGTGTTCTTTTTCTCTTGTGTGCAGGAAGCAAGTGTTAGGAGCTGGAGTTGGATCATTGGGACTATATTAGCTAGGATTATGCAACAACAACTATCAAATAAATTGTATGTTCCATGTTCTCAAATCCCTTGGCATGTATTAGGATTGATTGCATTGGATCTAGTCGAAAATTGCATTGTAGCCTATCCCACATTTTGTCTTGGATCAATGTAATATCTAAGGGAGTGTTCACTTATCTACGTGAATGATTCTCCTTAACATAAGTGGCAACTCCATTGGGGAATGATCTAGTGTTTCTTCATTAGATTTCAAAAATCCTTTTCTCTTTCCTATGTTTTAGTGTTTTTTTCATTTGTTTGTCATATTGAGTTACTATCTAGGTGTTTAGATCCCTAAAAGCTCTCAAATTTAGGCTAGATTCAAGAGAATTTCTCAAATTTAAAGCATGATCATGCCATTTCTTGAGAGATGGAGTGTTTGATCCCATGCTACTAGAGTCACATGTTGTTGTACTAACAATTAGTGAATCCCTCTTGTAGGTGGATTTTTGGGGACTTTTACCCTCTTCCTTTTCAGATATGTTTTTCCACTAAGTTTGAGAGGCTTTTTTAATTTTTTAATAGTGATTTGACTCTTAGATGGGCCAGTTATTTGATAATTTAGTGTGTTAAAAAGTGAAATTGAGGTTTTTCTCACTTTGAGTGATTTTTATGTTTGAGATGGCTTGAACTTGCATCTAGTGAAAAGTGACTTGGGAAACATCATTGGAAAGTTGGAATAGATCTAGTTGTGACCTGTAAATTCCTTTTGTTTTTTTCATGCTTGAGATTATAATCTTTGCATGCCACTTGTATATTTCTTATGAAGTTTTGGGTGATCGTATCTAGCATAGACATTGAAGTATTCTTGTGAATATCTCTACAAATATCATACAACCCTGAGACTTCATAAGTTTGTTGGTTTGATTTGTAGCTTGTTTTTCTTTAGTAGACGAAGAGAACATTTGCATTTTAGAATCAATATAGCATAAAAGTATTTGAGTGTCTCTTTATAATTTTCTTTGCATTTTGTGGGTTGCATAAGAATTGTTTTAGCACATATTGGATGGTCACTTATTAAGAGAGTGTGAGGTTGTTATATTATTATTTAAGGTTAAAAAATAAATGGAAAATATCTCTTCCTCCCTATGTTATAGGTTTTAACCCCGTACAGAAATTACTTGCATACAAATTCTAAAACACAGAAAATAAACAATGTGAGAGCATAACACATAAAACACATATACATAGAGATTTTCACCTAGATCCCAAAACCAGGACTACCAGCTTGATTTTTCATTATATTCCTTTCAATGTTATAATACATATTTATACATGCCGAAGCATCCAATACCATGGACCGAAAACCATTGCATCCAAAACCATGGACCGAAATCCATAGGTAGGTTCACCCAACCTAATATAGGGAAAGAATATAACATAACCCAACATTATCCCACTTGTTGTTTTCTTTCCACAAGGGGGCACAGGAGAGCTTAGTCATTTTTCTAGCCCTGAAATGACCATTGTTTCTCTACACCAAGAGAACTTCTTAGAGCTCACAGATTTTGTCAATGCATTTGCAGTATTCTTCAAAGTGTCCAACTTTACCATAAACACCTTTTTGTCTTCTATCATATCCCTCAAAAAGTGATACTAAATATCAATGTGCTTTGTCTTTGAATGGTAAGCAGGGTTCTTTGCCAAAAAAAATGCACTTTGGCTGTCACAGTCTATCATTACAGCTCCTTGTATTAACCCCATACTTGAACACAATCTCTGCAACCAAACTGCTTCCTTGCTTGCATGAGTGGCTACCATGTATTCTTCCTCTGTAGTTGATAGTGTCACTACAGATTGTTTCTTACTCATCCAACTGACTGCACCTCCAAATAGGTTAAACACATACCCACTTGTAGATCTTCTTTGATCCAGATCTCTAGCCTAGTCTGCATCAATAAAGCTATGAATATCCAACACTCTGTCCAATCCTGGTCTTCCTTGGTAGCACAGACCATAATCTCTAGTGCCACACAAATACCTGAAAACCTACTTCACTATTGTCCAATGCTCCTTTCTTGGTTTTGACATAAAACTGCTCAATACTCCCACTGCATGTGCAATGTCTGGTCTAGTACGGACCATTGCATACATCAGGCTACCGACTGCACTTGCATATGGAACATGGGACATATCCTCTTCCTCTTATTGTGTCTTGGGACACTATTCAACAGATAACTTTACACCTACAGGAATAGGAACCTTCACCGGTTTACTATCCTGAATATTAAACCTCTGCAATATTGTCTCGACATACTTCCTCTGGTTTAACTAGAGCTTCCTCTTTGCCTGATCTCTCTTAATTTCCATGTCCAAAATATAGTTTGTAGCACCAAGATCTTTCATGTCAAATTTGGAGGACAATTGGGTCTTCAAATCCTAGATAATTTCTTTGTCATTTCCAACCAGCAACATATCATCCACATACAAGACCAGATAAATAACA
>APFE030699409.1:0-25872 GCA_000404065.3 Pinus taeda | reverse complement strand
TTAAAAGAAGGGGAACGGAACACTAAATTTTTCCACCGCTCTACCATTCAACGCAAGATGTGTAATAATATCAACTTTCTCCTTAGCTCAACAGGAGAAAGACTTGAGTAGCATCAAGCCATAGAAGCTGAATTGGTCTCTCATCTCAAATTGGTGGTGTAGGAAGACCAGTTAGACAGGCGACCAACAATTAACAAAATCCTGCAACACATACCAAAGCTAATCACAGAGGAGCACAATCAACTTCTTCTTTGCCTTGTCACTCTTATGGAAGTTGAACAGGCTGTCCTCCAAAACAAGGAATGTAAAGCTCCAGGTCCCGATGGCTTCACATCGAACTTCTTCCATCATTTCTGGGATTTGATCAAAGATGAGATCTGGCAATTAGTGGAGGAGTCTATATCGATGCATTGGATTCTCCCATCTCTTAATGCCACTTTCATAACCCTGATTCCCAAGGAGGACCAAGTAGCCAAACCCGAAAAATTTCACCCCATCGCCCTCTACAATGTCATACAGAAGTTTATCTCCAAAGTTATTGCCAACATGTTAAAGCCACTTCTTCCTTTTCTCATTTCTCCCGAGCAAACTAGTTATGTGGAGGGGCGACAAATCCTTGATGCCATCATTCTCACTCATGCGATCATGCATTCTCTGAAGAAAACTAAAAAGCCAGGTACGCTCCTTAAGATTAATTTATCAAAATCTTTTGACAAACTTAACTAGAATTTCATTCAACAGATGCTAGCAGCTTTTGGTTTCAACTCTCCTTGGATAAGATGGGCCATGAGCCTGATCTCCTCTTAATTTTTCTCCATCCTGGTTAATGGTATCCCTTCTCATCGCTTCTCCCCCTCTCATGTCATTCGTGAGGGCGACCCCCTGTCCACTTTTCTCTTTGTTCTCATGGAAGAGGGGTTGGGTTGTTTGATCATTCATTCCCTACATTCGCATCAACTCCGTGGCATTTCCGTTCATGAAACCCCGACTCACACCCACCAGCAATTTGTGGATGATACTATCATGTTTGGTCATCCCTCTGCCCAAGAAGCCTCCACCTTCAAGAGCTTGCTTGATTTGTTTGCCGAAGCTTTAGGAATGACTGTCAATGCCTCCAAGTCGCAAATCTTCTTCTTTAACACTACCTTGCTCATTCAGCATCACATTGCTAGAATCCTCAGTTTCTCCATTGCCAAGCTCCCCGCCAAGTACCTTGGAGCACCCTTGATTGTCTCAGCACTTAAGCACTCATCTTGGAGATCTCTCTTAGACAAACTCGAAGCTAAATTATCCTCCTGGAATTTTCACCCCTTCAACCTCCCTAGCAGACTTATTCTGGTCAAGACTGTCCTTCAAACCATGCCCCCTTATCTCTTCTCGGTCCTAGCGGCCCCGAAATGGGTCCTTAAGCAGATCAAATCTCTTTAGCGCAATTTCTTATGGGGAGCATCTGGAAAGAACAAAAAATGGGCCTTGGTCAAATGCAACACAATCTTCAAGCCAAAGTCAGTGGGAGGGTTGGGACTCCACGACCCTCAGCACAACAATGCTATCATGGGGGCTAAGATCTAGTGGCAATGGCTATCCTCCCCCTCTACCCCATGGGCGAGACTCTGGAATGCAAAATATGCCAACCACAGATCCCATTTAGAGCTCATTCGACTATCTAATGTGGAAGTAGGCTCACTGATTTGGAACGCTGCCAAACAACACAGTCTGCTTATTCAAGAACATAGTTTCTAGGAGGTCTACAATGGTCGTACAACTAGGTTCTGGACAGACTTGTGGCAACAAAAACCCAAGCTCCTCTCAACCATCAATCCACCTCTACAAATTGATTTGATAGCTCGTTTGGATGCCATAGTTCACCAATTCTAGGAGGAAAACCAAGTTCAGGGGCACAGGAACTGGAAAATGGCTGCAGGTTGCTTGAACAACCAGCAAGGTCAAGCTCATCCAACACTAGAAGTAAAACTAATCAGCAGGAAAATCAGATACACAGACAAGCAGGATGTCCTTCGCTGGGGACACTCCCCCAAATGCAAGTTCACCACTCAGGAAGCCTATGCACTAATGACCCAGACTCTCGACCCTCTTGACCCCATCTAGAAACAGTTGTGGTCGTCGCAGCTTTGGTTGAAGGTCTCCTCGTTTTTACGGTTGCTCTTTCACAAGAAAATCCTCACATGGGATAACTTAATGAAGAGAGGCTTCACTGGGCCTTCCAGATGCCACAACTATAATAATCAAGAGGAGACCATTCAACATCTTATGTTGACTTCCCTTTGGCTACCTTCTTCTGGGAAAGTGTTAGCTCCAAGTGCAGAAGGGATGGTCGACAGTCTAAGGACTTAAATACCATCATACGTAATTGACCAGCGGCACCCTATCGTTGCAACATCCTCAACTCTCTCTGGAGGCACATTCCAGGCCACATCTTATGGCATATCTGGAAGGAGAGGAATAGGAGGATCTTCAAGAATCAGTTAGCCCCTCCGGAAATCCTCTGGTTAAATTACTGCAGCAATCTCCAGGAAACCTTAGTGCTACAAAATGGCAGCAGGAAGACCTCCCTTCTCTGCCCCTAGAGCAACAAGTCTGGAACAACTGGCAGTTCAAGCTCAATCTACATCTCGAGTCGATTGATCGAGAAGTCCTGAAGACAAATTCTAATGCTAAATGGGTCTCCCCCCCAGATGGTGTCATAAAGCTTAACTTTGGTGGCGCCTCCAAAGGAAACCCTGGGGAGGCAGGCTTTGGGGGAATTTTTCGCAATAAAAAAGGGGATTCTATGCTCGTTTACTATGGCTATATAGGATGGGATACCAATAACTATGCGGAACTAGAGGGTCTTTGGCAAGGTATGCAGCTAGCCCAGCTCCATAATTTTTTCCCTATCGAGACTGAGGGTGAGTCCCAAATCCTCATCAACATGATTAGTAAGATCCTCTCAAGCTCCCCACCCTCTAAAGTAGTCGACAGTTGGAGGCTCATGGCAAGATTGGATCTCATCACTGACTACTTACTAGAGCACAGAGCCATTTACCTCAAGCACACTAGAAGATCTGGCAACAAAGTGGCAGATCTTCTGGCCAACAAAGGGGTAACGAACGTCCAGACCCTCTTTGTAGGGCCCCTCTCCAGTCTCAATGACAACAATCTCCTTCAGGAATGCACTCAACTGGTGTAGCAGGACAACTTCACACCAGATGCGGATGGATATTGAAATGATTGGGGTTACAATCCAGCAGGTGGGCGCGTGGCAAGCCCACTGGTTTGCTTGCAGTAAGCCTGTACTCAACTCCAGAACCACTAAGTTTATGGTCCGTCACCCTACGTGACATTTATGTCGGTGGGGAGGCCGAGACACCAACAAATTTAGCATGAATGCTCCATACCCTTTGTCCCCGTCCTCAGTTGCGCTCTCTGGTGTTTTGTTTTGGAGTTGTGGTGCTCTTCCAGGCTCTATGTCGAGGCAGCTCTTGCCTGTTGGTTCTTGTTGTTCACCAGAAGCAGAGGTGCACAGCCTCCACACCACTGTCAGAAAACACTGACCACTAGTCTGCTGCATTAGCTTCATCCTTGGTTACCATCACTCACACAGTTCATTCTGTGCTTGGCGCAACCCTTCCCTGTTTGACTTTCGCCTCCACATTCCTCTGTTGAGGTCCTCTCTCAATTTCTCCTACTCTCATGACTTCTGTGCAGCGATTCCTAAGCTGAGACATCGTATGAGATGCTGCCAGGGTGGCTCCAGGCCTAGTCGCTCCCCTCCCCCTTCCTCTCACTTGTTCTTCACTCGCAATCTTAGTGATAATGCTCCCCGTCGCCTTCATGTAAGTGGTCAATTTCAATGCCTTCCTCCCTCCCCGAGCACTGTCATCGCTGCCTCCCACCACTACCTCAAACCTTGACCTATGATCGTTGCCTCTCCCCTACACTCTACGCCTCCCATCAGCTCGTAGGCCTCTCCTCCAGCTCCACCTATCTCTCTGCCCGTAGATGAAAATCATCCTCGTGTGGTAGGTGAATGCAGCTGAGGGCCTCTCCAGGCCACTGGGACGAATGCAGGTGAGCGTGATGTGATGGATTACACTCTTCCAGATCCTGCTCCTGATGACAAAGAAGGATGGGGATGCAGATTTGATGAGGAATCGCCCTTGGGTGACTATGGAATCTAAGCGATTCTACTTTTCCTCGCCTCCATGTTTAGTATTTTACGCTTTTTGTTGGTTTGTATCCTTCGTATATTAGCTTGCCCAAACTGATCTTGGTAGATAATTCAGTCTCAAAACTATGTATGAGTGAGTTTCCCCTGGCGGGCGGCTCGGTTTTTGGTTCACTGTTGTTAAGACAAGGCTGGTTTCCTCTTGCGAGGCAGCTCTTAAATGCCTCTCGAGCTGGTTTCCCCTTCCAGGGGGCTCATTTTCTGCTATGTTGCTGACTTTATGGCAGCACTCTGATGCCTAGAACTCTCTGTACCATATGTTTTATTAATAGATTTAAGTTTACTTAGAAAAAAATATGTGACTAGCTAATAAGTAATGCAACTAAAAATGACTAACATGAATGAATCTAATAACAAAAATACAACTACCTAACAAGTACTACAATAAATGAATCAATTTTTTATTTTAGTCATATTAATTGTGTCAAGCAATCTAAGCTTACAAGTGATAGGGGATTGAAAGGCTACTAAAGATCAGTTGAAAGGTTATACCTCATTAAACACTTCTTCATCCTCACATGGTGCATAGGTGAGCCAACTTTGCATTATATATCTCTAATAATTTGTAATTTCAAAAATATAATTTTTAATAATAAAAATTATTTTATGTATTTTTTTAAAATCTATTTATTGAATGTAATTAGATCTAGTTCCAATTTGAAATTAATTTGAAGAACGATTTTAATTTTTAAGACTATAATATCAAATAAAAACTACTTTAATTTCATATTAACTACCCTAGATCCATCTTAACCCCAGATTTATAAAGAGCAAAGAGGGATACAATCTCTTGAGTTGCAATTTTTTTTTTCCTAGTGCAAAACTTGAGAAACGTTTGCACTGCGAGAGATTGGATCCCTCTCGGCCCTCGATAGTTATAGGGTTAATATGAATCTAGGTTGGCTATATAATACTATATAATATCTATATTTGTATTTGTGTCTCTTTGTTATTCACTTTCTCTATCTCACCCCAAAAACATCCACACCCTTTCTCTCCCTCTCGTCCCTTTCTCTCCCTCTATATATATATTCTTATCACTATTCCCTCCCACTCTCCTCTCTCCCTCACATTCTCTCCTTGGATCCCTTACCACTCCCTCTCTCTTTCCACCTTTCTCCCTCTATGTTTTCTTGTTCCCTCCCTCTAATATGCCCCCTCCAATTCCATCTCTCTCTCCACATCTCTATCTTCCTTCCTCTCTATCCCTTATATGAGAAATGTATAAATTTCATCTAGAGTTGAGGGTTTAATGATTATGGTAATGAAGATCTTGATTGTGGCCAACAATTCATCAAAAGACAATGCATGGGTAAGAATTTTACATGTCTTTATTGTAAAAATGGCTTAATGATTATGATAATGCAGATCTTGATTGCGTCTAACAATTCGTCAAAAGACAATGGACAAGTAAGCATTTCCCATGCCCTTATTGTATAGATCAGTTCTCTCCTCCTTAACTTTTCTAGGGTCAGAATGTATGGAATTTGTTTTTTTTGACCTTTTATAGTGGTTGATTATTTCTGTAATGGAATCTACTATGCCAAAATTCAAAGGGCTGGAGTAATGCAAGCAAATTTTCCGGTAGGATGAAAATGCTAGACCTTCCTAAAACTTTGTTACATGAAATTAAAATTTCTTGTAATCATGATCTCATGTAAATTTCATCCTTATATTATGATCTCAATGGCTATAGTTTTAAATCGTGTTACTATATTTTAAGTGGAATATACTTAGATCCATTAAACCTTACAACTCTCTAAAGCTTAGGTCAATCTCAGCTAACAAGAAGGAACCTGCATAACTTTTGAAATTTAGACTCAATGATTAAAAACAATTATTAAAAATGGAAGAACCCAAATGGTTTGATAACTTCTACCCAGCCATCAATTTCCAAGACCTTTTCTATTACTCTGAACCTAAACAAAGAGAGTAGAAGAGTAAGAGGAGTCTAGATGAGGTGGACCCTGACTTGCTTGATAATTTTCAAAATTTGGGCGTGCCCTTGACTAGAAGAATGATTGACCAACGTTGTTGTAGATGTTGTTTATGACAATGTTTTCATTGCTACCATGTACAAGTAGACTCTATAGGCAGCTGAGGTTATATTTTGTTCATTATAGGAGTTGCTTCATGGGTATCTTGATTTAGTTAGGAAGTAGCTTGGTAGGGTTGTTCCTCATGCTGATAACGATTATGTTGCATTGTATTTTTTACTAGTGATAACTCCTTCTATTAAATCTCCAAACACACTTTGTCACACATGGAAATATCCACTTATTTCAGGATGAAAGAGATGGAGATCAGGAAGTTTGAGAGGACTCCTATTTTTGTATATGACAAGATTTTTGTGAGGTTAGAGGAGTTCTGTGACATATATTGAAGGGTGCATTGGACCATTTTATGACACCAATCATCTCCATGCCACAATAGTGCATCTCTATTTCATCGAGGGAGGAACGATAAATTATTCCACTATAAATAATTGGTATGTCAGGGACAAGGAATGTAGACGTGTGATTTATAATTTTATTACAAAAAGAGGTTTGTGCGATGGAGACAAATCAAGGATTTCATGGATGTAATTAGAGACTAGTTCAAAAATCACCTCAAAATAATCAAGCATTGTTTTGAAAGGTGATGATGCAATTGGAGAGTTCTAGTTTGTTGCCTTGAAAAATAACTATCAATAGGGGGGACAAAGATGATGTTAGGTCCCTATAATACTTGTGATTACCCCATTACTATTGTCATTGTAGCCCTTATTGTTATTGTTGTGCCCCTATTGTCCCCATATTGTTATTATTGTGCCCCATAGAAGCCCACTATTATTATTATTGTGTCGTTATATTATTATTGTTATGTCGCCTTTGATTATATTATGACCCCTTAGACTCCTATATATAGAAAGAAAGTTTTTTCATTTTTATCATCAAATAATTGTTCGTTTGTGTAATGTAAAGGAGGTTTACCCCTCGAAGAGGCTATTTTCTAAGGCATTGATCTTTCTTTTCTATCTTTTTGAGAGCTGGTTTCATAAAATTTGGTATCAGAGCTTTGGGTTTTAGGGTTTCGTTGTTCCAAATAGGTCATCATGGAAGTTTTCTATAACTCTTTTTCTATGATGTCTCAGAAGATAACAAAAAACCCATTTGATTTGAAATCATTATGAACCTTGGGTCCAAAATACAAATCTCGTGTCCCTACATTTATGGAGATATGATATGAAGAAGTTAGGGTTTTGCAGACTACCGAATTACACTCCAAACAAGTGACCTTGGGAAAATTGTAATAACTTTCTCTTTGAGCATCAAATTGAAATTTCATAAGAAGTTACAGAAATATGATAGTCTATAGTTTTTTTTTGTATCTTTTTCAGATCTGAAGGTCGAAACAGAGACACGTGGCAAGTGGTACAAGTTCACTCTACAGAAATGTTATATAATCAGGTCATTATGGCATATTGGGCATATCTATTTCTTGGAGAATCCAATTTTTATCAAACTGGTGGCATTGGAAACAGGAATCAAAGGGTTACCACAAGAAGAAATTTTAGACCTTGGAGATCTGCAATTACAAAGATACAACAGATTCAATATCGAGTTTCTACAAAGAGAAAAAAGGTGTATAGTCATTTTAAATATTTGCATAAGTTTTGGTTGAAAAATTAGTTTGAAGTTCAAATGGCATAGTTAAATATAATTAGCATTAATTGATGCCATGAAGAAAGAAAATGGAAACACCTGGTAAGAAACATGAAATCTCTCGGATGGTTCATGAAGAAAAGGAAGAAATGCAACATGATATATCAAAATTACGAGACCAAGTGCAACAAATTTCACTCTCATAGAAGGTAACAAAAGCTAAGATGGATGGTTTAAGAAAGGTGTGGAAACTAAGATGAATGGGATGGAAGCTAAGATGAATGTCGTGGAAGCTAAGATGGATGGTTTATAAGTAAAAATTAACGATTTGAAGAAAGACATGGAAGGTTTGAAAGGAGGTGTGGCAAAGTTGCTACAAGAAATGCTTCCTAATGGCAAAAAGGTAGTAGAGGAAACTCGTGATGAGAAAAAAAGAAATGTTAGTCACAATTTCATAGACTATAATGTTGGATTGAAGACCCACCATGTTCCAAAGGTAAATATGAGGAAGTTTTATGGCAAGGATCCCATAACCTGGATACCATAAATGGAGCAATATTTTAATCTCCATAATATGCAAAACACATAAAAGGTATGCATTGAAATTTTATATTTGGAACCAAATCTGTTTGTATGGCATCGACGGATTTGCTCTCGTAAGAAAATTTTCAGTTGGCCAATTTTTACAGAAGAAATGATAGCACATTATGAGGATACAAAAAGCAACACATTTTTTAGCCAATTGTTAAACCTCAAACAAAAGCGTTCAATGATGGAGCACCTTGAGGACCTCAAAAATTGAATATAAGGGTAAAAGATATTGAAAAGGAGCATAGGATTTATGTGTTCATAAGGAATTTGAAGGATAACATGCAACATTAGATTCATCTTTGGGAACCTAACTCATTGGAGGATGCATTCAGGTTGGCAAGAAAAATGGAAAAAAAAATTATGTAAAGAAGGAAGTCTACCACCCACAACTATAAGAATGGAAGTGTTGTTTCCCCTAGCCTTTGACAATCTACAAGGCTGACAACCCAATAATTGGAAGAAAAAAGAGAAAAAGGGATTTTTTACAGTTGTGATATAAAAAACACTAAAGGTCATAAGTGTGTTGAGAAAAAAATAATTTACATAGATTGTGAGGAGGAAGAAAAGGAACCAAAAATGTCAAAAGAAGAGGATAAACATGAGGAACAAAACTTAGAGAAAGAAATGAATTCGACCATATTTTGTAATGCTTTGGCCAGAATTACCATTCCTCAAACTATCAAGATAGAAGGACATATCAAAAATATAAAGTTAATAGCGTTGATTGATTCGGGAAATACCCATAATTTTATTCATTGTAAGAAAGCCAAGGAATTAAATCACCTCATATATCCAGGACCAGAGTGTCAAGTGATGCCTGCAAGTGGAGGAACAATAAATCACTCTAGAAAGTGCCATAATATCAAGCTATCCATCAGAGAATATGTATTGAATAGACCATTGCTTTCCATTCCAATGGGTGGCGCTGATGTTGTACTGGGATTCCAATGGCTACAATCCTTGGGTACAATAGCTTTTAATTTCCAAGAACGTTTCATGAAATCTTATTTGGAAGTAAAGGAAGGGGAATTAAGAGGCATCGTAGGGAAACCAGGAAAGATAATCATATTTAACGGAATGAAAAAGCTTCTAAATAAAGAACAATGAGGTGTAATTACACAATTATGTTCGATAGAGGTTCCCACATAGAAATCATCTATTTATCTAGATCTCCAAAAAGCCTTGGATAATCATTCCATGGTATTTGAAACTTCCAAAGGTCTCCCACATATTCATGATCATGATCATGCTATTCATTTGATTCTAGGAAATGTTTCTCCAAACATTAGACCTTACAGATATCCCTATTTCCAAAAGAGTGAAATTGAATGTATAGTTCCAGAAATGCTAGTCAAAGTTCCTTCTCTGCTCCAGTAGTATTGGTGTGGAAGAAGGATGGATCATGGCACATGTGTCCTGATTATAGGGAGTTCAAAAACCTCAATATTAAATATAAATTTCCCGATCATTTCATTCATGAACTATTAGATGAATTGCATGGATCAAGTTACATCACCAAGTTGGATCTTCATTCAAGATATCATCAAATCAGAATGAAGATTGAATACATTTGGAAAACAACATTTAGAACTCATGACGGTCATTATGAATTTTTAGTCATGCCTTTTGGCCTTATGCACCTTTTACATTTCAATTTTTGATGAATTCCATTTTCAAACCCTTCTTTAGAAAATTTGTGTTAGTATTTTTTGATGATATACTAATTTATAGAAGTCTTGGAAGGATTGTGTTCAACATGCTGACACGGTGCTCAAACTATTGGAGGAGAATCAATTATATGCAAAAAGATCCAAATGTTTCCTTTGAGTATAAGAGGTGGAATATATGGGTCATATTGTATCTCATGAAGGTTTTAAGGTAGACCCTAGAAAATTTAAAGCCATTAAGGAATGGAAAATACCCACATCCATAGATCATCTACAAGGATTTCTTAGTTTAACAAGGTATTATCACATTTTTGTTAAGAATTATGGGAGAATAACAACACTGCTCACAACATTATTGAAGAAATATTCATTTTTATGGACTCCAGAAGCAATGAAGGCCTTTGAACATCTTAAAAAGGCTATGTGCCAAGCACCGGTCTTAGCTACACCGAACTTCAAAAAAACCTTTACTGTGGAATTTGATGCCTCATGAAACGGAATTGGTGTTGTTTTAATGCAAGAAGAAAGACCCATTTCTTTCAAAAGTTTTCCAATGAAAGGAAACTATTTACACAAAGCTATTTATGAGAAGGAAATGTTGGCAATACTTCATGCACTTAAGAAATGGCAACCATACCTAATGGGAAAAAACTTCAAGGTTAAAAAGGATCATGATAGTCTTAAATACTTTTTAGAACAAAGATTATCTTCAAAAGAATAACAAAAATGGGTCATAAAGATGTTGTGTTATGACTTTGAAATCATATACAAAAAAGGGAAGCAAAATAGTGTGGTAGATGCACTCTGAAGAAAGGATGAGGATGTGGAAGCGTTGCTTTCAGTCATTTCTATTATCCAACCAGATTGGATAAATGAAGCAAGGGATGAATGGGAGAATGACGAAGAAGTGTGGGCACTCATTCAAAAGTTACAACAAGATCCTAGTACATCTAATACATTTAGCAGAAAAATGATTCGTTATGGTACAAAGATCACTTATACCTATGTCAGAATTCCCAACCCAAACAAAATATTCTTATGGAATTGCACACCTCCCCCTTAGCAGGGAACTAAGAATTTTTAAAAACTTACGACATGTTAAGAAAAATTCTTTTGGGACGACCTTAAATCTAATATTCAAACGTTTATGGTGAAATGTTTGGTTTGCCAACAAAACAAAGTTGAAACAATTATGATCCTGGGTCTATTACAACCTTTATCCATTCCAAGTCAAAGTTGGTAGGAGATTTCAATGGATTTTCTCACAGGTTTACCAAGTCTGAAGGAAAGTGTGTCATCATGGTGGTAGTTGACAAAATTACAGAGTATGCACACTTTTGTGCATTATCTCATCCAATTAAAGCCAATATAGTTTCTACTGTATTTATGGAAATAATTCAAAAGCTACATGGAAACCCAAAGATTATTGTAAGCGACAGAGATCCCATTTTCACTGGAAATTTTTGGACAAAATTATTTTCTTGTCCTGGTACTCAGTTAGCCCATAGCTCATCTTATCATCCTCAATCTGATGGGAAAACTAAGATAATAAACAAATGCTTGGAAGGATACCTTCACTTCTCTGTATCCGATGAACAAACATAATGGGTCAAATGGTTTGCTTTGGCTAAATGGTGGTATAACACTTCCTTCCATACTACATCAAAAAAAGCCCCATTTATGGCACTTTATGGATATCGCCCACCATCCATCACATCATATTTAAGAGAAAATTATAAGGTTCAAGTAGTGGAAGATAACATCGAGCATCAACAACAAGTTCTCCAATTCTTAGAGGATAACCTAAGTTTGGAACAGAATAGAAGGAAACAATAGGCATATCAACATCGCAGTGAAAGAAGTTTTGATATAGGTGACTAGGTACTTCTACCGCTACAAAAATATAAACAAATGTCCATCAAGAAAGCTAAGAAGGAAAATAAATTATCACCAAAGTATTATGGTCCTTACAAGGTGTTGGAAAATATTGGTACTATGGCATACAAATTAGAGCTTCCTACAGCTTCCTGAGTGTAGCCCGTTTTCCACATTTCATGCTTAAATAAGGTTATTTGTGACAAGCTCCAGAGTTAAAATGGACATAACTTGGTCAATATAACTCGGAATATTTATTATAACCTATTTTTGGAAGCAGAAGGACCATTTTTCATCTTCGCATGTGTTGGAAATCCTTATCTAGACACCCTAGAATCTCTGATTCTCGCTGCAATTTTTTCCACCATCACAAAAGTTCTAAAATAATAGTTGATTTTAAATGAGCGATATCTCCCACATCCAAACTCCAATTCAACCCATTTGTTTTTTAAATTGGGTGAATTTTCAAGAGGCGATCATATCTACAATCCTTTTTCTGAAATTCTACACAAAAACTTCATAAAATGATAGGAGAGTCATCATTGACCAATTTCCATTAGAAAAAATTCTACACATAGTTGATTTTAAATTAGCGATATCTCCCTCATCCAAACTCCGATTTGGCAGATTTGTTTTTTTTTTATTTTGGTATTTTTCCCAAGGAATCCAGACCTATTATTTGTTTTTGTAAATATTGTACCAAATGTTTCAGATATTATCTGCAAACTCACCGCCGAAAAAAAATTGCTGCAAAAAAATAAAAAAAGAAAATTCTTCCTGCTTGGCCCTAGAAAGTGCTTTATGGAGGTTTGCTGCAAAAATTTGAAATTGAAATATGCATGAAACCCTCATTCTGATGGAATTGTAACCTGCTTTGATGTAACTGATCTAGATCTTGGGGGAAGGCCCCCAAGATCTAAAATATTGAATGGATCTTGTGGGGGAGGCCCCCAAGATCTAAGGAATTGGAATGCTAGAAAGAAGATGATAGAACACACAATAAATAAAACAACAAAGAAACTTTTTATTAAAACCGATAATAACTATAAAGGCTACATTGTGGCAGACTATCTGTCATTTTACAAAATGCAGCTTGTTACTTATAGTAATTTTCAGTTACAGTACCACAAGTCAATTCCATGGGTGAATGAATAGCATGGGTGGATGTCACAATACCACAAGTCAATTTCATGGATGAATGAGTACCATGGGTGGATGTCACAATACCATGGGTCAATTTCGTGGGTGAATGAATACCATGGGTGGATGTCACAATACCATGGGTCAATTCCATGGGTGAAAGAATACAATAGATGGATGTCACAACACCATGGGAAAATACGATGGGTGGATAAATACCATGAGCGGATTCCAATTACAATACCATCTGTAAATTCCATGGGTGGATGAATACCATGGGTTGATTCCTTCTTCATTTTGGATCACTCTTCTTTTTTATTGAAAATTTACTATGAATGTTCAGCGTCAAGATGAGCACTTAAGCCCAATCATGATTCTGTGATTATGGGTTCTACTAAACCTAGTAGTCTTCTATCGACAAGAATATAGTTGTATTTCACACCTATGTAGCCCTAGGTAGTCTGATACCTACCTATGTGTGGCACTACACAATACAAGGCCCCAAACAATCTCGTGCCTATTTGCTGCAAACATAAGCCCTCACTAACTCACACATAACACTTCATACTTACACATCACATAGGACGAGGCAATCCCATACCTATATGTCTTAAACACATAAACACAACACAAGATCCAAAGAGTCCCATACCAACCTTACCTGAACATATTTCATTAACACACACTTATACACATAGTATGACACAACACACGTAATGAAAATTTATCCCATTCCCATGCATGACACATGCACATGTACAACAAACACATATACAATGAACATATCACATTACAAGATATCACAATAACCTAGAGACCAACTTGTCTCCATGTGATTCAACTAGCCACACTAATCCATTTGTTTTTCAAGTATTCTTAACCTTGACATGGGAGTCATGTAAGAGATGTGTTCACATGATTATACAATAGGAAAAATATATTTTCTTCCCAATAAATTCCTTATCACAGTGGGAATCATTTCGTTCCATTGATATCATCAAGTAAAGTTTTTGAGCAATTATGCTTTCTTTCAAATCACCCTTGACATCCTTCTTAGAAGAAATGGCATTTTGATAGATATAAACATATATATCGATTAGAACGAGCATGTTTGTAATATACCGTTATCGATCTGTATAATCATGGATGCATCAACATAATTAGGTATGCAAGATATAGGTGTCCATCAACATAATCATGTATTCAACATATAAATGCATGTGCAAGTATAATCAAGTGTTAGAAAGCTCCCTTCTTGCCACTTTCCTAGCCTTACATATCTTTTTCCATTATTCTCATGAACTCAATTAGACCATTAGGTTGTTTTGTTACTTAATCATGGAAAAAAAAACATTAACTTATGCCAAATAAGTCTAGGGTTTAAATCACTCCCTAATTGAATCCATCATATATTATATAGCCTCTTCATGCTACTATTGTTTTCACTCTTACTTGTTCTTTTGTTCATGTCCATTGCCCAATAACTTTCAATTCTACTTGGAACTTTAATCAATATGATTTCCTTCACGTGTATCAAATGTTTCCCACTTTTTTTCAAGATTTTATGGCCCTACAACTACACCCTCCTTATTCCAATATTTCCCCAAACATGCAATTCAAAATTCAAGAACTGAAAGCCAATACAAGAGGAAGAAATGGGAAATCATTCCAAAAGGACATCTAACAAAAATCATTGACAAAACAAGTAAAATAGCATCGTAAACATGACCAAAATCATCATTATAACCAAGACCTAAAACCAACATGATAATCAAAACCAAAAACCCGCATTACCATGCACAAGTCTAAAACAAAACGATATCAAACCAAGAAGTTGGTAAATTAAGCGATAGCGCATAAGCATAAAATATACAATCCCCAAAATCAATTCAATATCACAAGTCTACCATTCATGGCACTTTTGGCCATCATACAAGTTTACGAATCCACACTTATAAATCAAATTAGTTGAACGCTTCGTTATAAGCGTCGTAGAAACCTTTCTGTATTATGTTCCAGAAACGTTCAAAGGGAATATTTTCAATATATATATATATATATTGAGGCATTGTCCCCTCTGCCCCCTTAGTGTCCTTTATTGTTCTTATGTGTCCCTATGGCTTGCTGGGTGTGTCTTCTCTCTTTCTCTTCCCATGGGGATAATCCATTTTATGATGCTCTTCTCACAACACCAACAAGATATTATCTTTTCATCCTTCTCATCCCCATGAAGCCTTTTCCTTCATTTACCATCCCTTATTTTAGAGGATTCAAATAGGTATGTTCTTTGCAACTCAACGTTCCACTTAGCCAATTATGTTGTTTCTTGGTGAGTTTTCTAAGTTTTTCCCTTCAGATCTTTAGCCTACCTTCCATGTCTTTTATATTAGCCTCCATAGTTATGAATGTTCTCATCTCTTGGAGGAATATCCATCCCCATTCTCAATAGAATTGGTCTATATACTATTGTGCAATGCCAAAATGCATGTTTCCTTCCATTGCCACTAAGTCCTACTGTGTGTTGCCATATACAATAAGCTATTAGCTCATAAAATAATCTCACAACACATATGCCAATTGTCATATTTACTAGGTTAGGAGAAGTGTGGAATCCTATGGTTGAAAATTATCATAAGTGACATATCATAAACCAAAGCACTAGGTATTACATATATAAATTATTTTGAAAATTTGGCAATGAACTGATATTGTTCATAATCATCATCATGTCGAAGAAAAACTAGAGTTCAATCTTTGACCCATACATAAGATACTAGTTAAAATCATCGTCTCTACCAAGGCCACACTGTTTTTTTTAATAAAGCTTTTAAATACAATAATAATTTGACCCTCTTATTATGGTCAGCAATATACATGGAATCTGCAACTTCAAAGCATTAGCTAGAAAAATATCATGTTATATTAACATTTATCATACTTGTAATTTTCATGTTGACATAGATGCATTATAGCACTTTCATGAAACTATTCAATAGCTAGCCACGATCCTTAATTCTATAAAAAATACCTACAACCAAGTCATTATCATTCACTTGTCTTCCTAAAATATGCACAAAGTCATATCTCTAATCCCTTGAGACATTATATCATATCTGGGAAATTGGATGTTCCCATCCAATCAGAATATATTATATATTATCATATATTATATATATATATTATATATATAATATATGTTGGTATAACAATATATATATATATATAATATGTAACATAATATAATATATATATATATGTATATCTATATATATATATATATATGTATACATATATATATATATATATATATATATATATATATATATATATTATATATATATGTATTATATATGTACATATACATATCTATATACATACTATATATATATATTATATATAATATATATATATATATATACTATATCTATATATATATATATTATATATATATATATATATATATATATATATTATATATATATATATATATATATATATATATATATATAATATAGTTATATATATATATATACACACACTCAATAATAGTAACCATGCCATGTAGCACAAAAAATCACAACTTTGTCCTAGAATTCACATGTACAGGTCTCAATTAGCTATCATGGGCATCAATACAACATTTTAACAACACAGGGAGGTTTTGAAGGTTCCTTGCATCACATTAATACTCACATACATATTATACCAGACATCCAAAGGATCACCATACGATCAACAGTGGTGATGTGCCAAAGAAATCATATAATCAACCATGCCACATATCTATAACACAATGTAAATGCATGAATAATGCACATCATAATGATTTAGAACCAAATTTTAGCACCTAAGAATTTTTTTATTAAGTTTCTAAACATCACTATGAATCCCTCTCCCGTAGGGAGTTTTTACTGTTATTTGCTCACAATATAGTCCAAAGATGGGTTGTAAATTCCTGCTTATGATTAGCGCATTTGATCCTAGTGTTGAACTTGGATGCTCTGATACGACTCTGTAACAACACTCCTTACCACATAACCTAAGTAAATCGTGGTCATTGTGCCAACAATCTTCACTATAAAATTGTAAGAATGGGGTATATTTTTTTTTAACTTTTCCATACTTCTCAAGACTTACAACGACCATCACCATTGCATTCGCCTCATTGAGACAAATCCAGTGATATAAAATTTCACCTCAATCTAACCTTTGAATTGAAAGATATGTCCTCTCAATGATAGGCCCACTCACTCTTCCACCTCATTTAAATGCCATGCGAAAACTCATTATTTTCCCACTTGGCAGTTGGGCTCATAGGCCATTCAAGGTATATATGTATTTTTTATATTTAAAATATATTTCCATGAGTAGGCTCTTGCAGACATGACATCCCTGTCACACCCCACTCACCCCTACACCAATTGACATGCGCTACATTACCCCATCTAGTCATCCTTGCCTTTCCACTGATTTGACGATTGTTATTGAATGATGCAAATCGATGGCTCGAAATTGGGTTTTGTCGGGAAAGTTGCATGATAGTTAATTTTGGTAAGGGTGTTGGCTTAAAGGGGTGTTACCAAGGTTCAAATTTATTCATGCCAACTATGAAAACCCTAATAGCTGGCACTTTCAAAAATAACCCGCATAGCGCATGTTGCACTATCAACCATAGCAGTATTGGGGGATGCTAGAACTAAGTTTCTGCATCCAGAGGTCTGTGTGATGCTCTTCTCGAGGATATATAACTAAGATCTTCCTTCGCTCAAATATATTCATTATGACTATTAACGACTGCAAATTTATCGAAATGACATTCAGATATTCACGAAGTCACACGATCGTACTTAACTTTCTTAAAAGGTATAGATTCACTCCTATCAGGCAATAAATCATATCCATAAATCTACCTTCACGCAAATCTACCCGTTTTCGAAGAGTTAGTTACAAAATATCTCTCTAATACTTCGTGAAGGTAGTTAATTAATTTTATCATGCATAAATATTATAGGTCCCACAGTTTCACGCAGAGAGTAAAATTTAATTCATAGAAAACATATCATTGAGCAAAGATGAATAAACTTAAACAAAAATAAGAAACAAGGCACAAATATAATAGATTCAATCCAAAGCAACCTTTATTATATTTATAATTTAGTTACAGACTCTTTCTGCCCTATGCCCTCACCTGCAAGGGCACGTGCACTCAGCTACTGACTTACCAAGGTCTCCGTGCACTCAGCTATAGGAGCCTTATGCTTTCACCTAAGTACAAGAAATAGACTTTTCTTGCCTTAACACATTTCCCTTATAACGATTCTCTATCAAAAAATGTCATACTTAGACTCACTATGGCTCAACTATATATAGCCTTTTCATTATAATACCATGGCCGACGAACCATGGTTGAGTCTCAAAATTAACGTATCACCTACCCATACAAGGGGTTAAAGCCCCTTTGACACTTAACTTCGTGCTCTGCTTCCATGTTTAATGAAGTATTTACATTCATTAACAAAACTTATTACAAAAATTGACATAAATATCAAAAATTTAGCTAGGGACCCTATCCCAACAGGGCCCCAACACAAATATGGTGACTCACCCTCAAGTCACTCAATTGGCTTCTCCACTTTGTGGCAGATATTATTAAACTCAATCTTCAAGAATTTAAGTTTTGTTATGCTCTGCATGACAACTTATTACACTTTTTGAACTAGCTTCTCTTTAGTTGGCCCCTCCATCGCAATGCGCATAGTCCTCTGTGCCTGCTAGAAAGTTTTTAGGTTCTCTTGGATAGCTAGATTAACCTAGATTGCTTCCTCTATCCATGGCTGAAGTCAAGCCATCAAAACATGTTGCTTGTGCTACAAACCCTCAACATGTTCCTATAGTACCTTCATTTCCTATTAGCATTTGAAGCACTGGATTGGCACCAAACCGTGCGAAGTCACCCTGATCTCATCAAATTTGTTCTATGCCTCTCTAGCCTCTATACCCAATCACTACAAGTTAGAGTCCTCCTATAAAGTGGTCCATCACTCCATTTGCATTCTCAACGATAGAATTGTATCTTATTATTGCATTATCCAGGGTAGTCATATGTTCCTTGATGGTTGCACTGCGCTACTCCCTAACCTCTGGAAGAGTGGTTGGCTGCATTTTCAATTTTAGGTCTAAGATATTTATCTCAAAATCAAAAGTAACTTGGCCTACCTCTTCTTTGGATTGTCATACTGCAACATCCAATTTTTGGATTATTGCTAACGCGCCCACATCCTTTGGAATGTGTAGCTCTAGTACTAAATTACACACTTGTGACATGTGGCTCCTATGCTCTGGCTTCACATTGAGAGCTCTTTTTCTTCCTTAGGAGCCTGAACCTTCTCGACAAATATATGTTAATTGTTCATCTTAAATTCACTGATCATTGATAGTGCATGTTGTTCTTTGATTTGAAGCTCATATAAGACCCACTGATGAAGCATGTGGAGGGTCTGAAATCGCAGGGCGGCTAAATTCATACCCAGTAATTTGATCTTTTCAAGCTAGGCATTGTCTTCCTTGGACTCTGCATGCAATGTTCCTTCTGGAAAGGAAATGACTTTGAGGTCCAGAGTAAATTATGGTTCCATGACGTTCACACTAACTTGTTGGAGGCTCACTTGTCCAACTGATCCGAATTGGATCCTAAACACTCTCTAAGTTTTCATAAACTCTTTCAAATTATGCCAAAAGGATTCAAGTCTTAGAAAGATCAAGCTATCAGAAGGAATCCTCGTGATAATTGCAATTGTGATGAACACGGAGCAACGAGGACCCTCGGTCGAGCGCGCAAACCATTGGCCCATGGTAAAGCGTGCTGACACAAATTGGAAAAACCAGAGGCTAATTCAAGAAATAGGGGTGGTTTCTGATATGCAATTAGTGCTAAAGTGCTAATCATGTATTGCAGGGAATCCCCCTAAGTGAAGGAAAGCCTCGAACTGCCTGAACCTGAAATAGCTATGAAATACGGAAAAGTAATTACTTTGGTTCTGTGCATTTCACAAAACTGGCAAGATATCAGAATGCCTCAAGGTGTAAGCAATTTTGACCAAGTCGCACCTGATGCCACACATTGAGTGACACAAATTTGGTGGAAGAGAGAGAAAACTGCTCACATAGGATGGGTAAACATCATGCTACTTACCTACCCGATATGAATGATGACCATAGGATCTGGGGGCCCGAATTAACGATGAAGGCACGTCTCAATAAATGACTACATTTGACAAGCTTATAAAGAAAGATTACATGGAATTTGAAGTCCGACATGCACAATTAGTTGGAAAATGATTCGTGTTTCGCAGGTGATCCTGAAGCAAGTAGAAATAATGGCCATTCAAAAGTGATTCAAGGAATCTGACACACTCAGTTCATTAGGAAACAGGTGGCCACCTCCCTGTGACGTGTTACACAGTGATGATGATGCAGAATAGGGGAGTTCGAATGGACAGAGGTAAGAAAACCAGAACACCAGGAAGCAGTTTCGAACCAATAGAAAGCAGACTGGCTTTAAAGCCATGACTAACAAAATCAGAGAACACACAGAGACAACATAGAGAGGAGTTAGTTAGACGTAGAAAGCTAAGATCAGAGAACAGAGAGAAGAAGTCGAGTTGACCTGAAGGCAGCGTCAAGCCATACAAAGCCAGAGAGAGTCAAAGAGTCTACTCACTCTAGAGAAAGCTTGAGAGGCTCAAGAGAGCTCCTCCGCATAGGTCTATCATGTATGAGTTTCAGTTTGGGCTCATACTACTGTGACCAGCATAGGTCAAGTACTAGTAAGGGGAGTCTATGTACTCCAATCCTACTCATTCATATCTGTTGAGTGAGACTCAAATTTAGTTCACTGTTGTACAAAAACTCTACTTTCAAAACATAATAGAGAGGCCACCACTGAAAGCTGGACCAAGAGATGTAGCCCATGAGCATTGGGTGAACTTCTTATTAAACTTCTTGTATTACATGTTTGACTGTTATGTTTTCTCTAACTCGCCTAGTGTCTATGTATTATAGCAATGTTATTGATCCATCGCATAAAGTAACATAGGCACATCAATGCACATGAGTCTGTAATACCTTTAATTCTTTGTCCTGGATAAATTCCAGATCAAGTGGAATCAGACCTCTAGGGTACTAAGGTTAGACAAGCTTGTGCTGGATTTTTTTGTTGAATGCTAACTAGATCATAGCTTAAACTAGTAGAAGGCGAGTTGGTTGAAGCTAACCCTGAAATTGGAAGAGTCCACTGCAAGAGGAAAATGTCAGAAGAAAACCCCTTGGAATTAGACTCGCAGTTCATGGATGGTTTCCCTACCATGAAAGCCATGGTGGAAGAAATGTATGGAGAATATAAGAGACGTAAAGCTGAAGATTCATCAAACTCCAGACAAGATAAAGGAGAAGAAGAATTTCTCCTCCATGTCCACTCTAAAGGCAAATGGAAACAAGAAAAACTTCCCACACCTCCTAATAGCCCTAAAAATAAAAAGAAAGCATATTTGATTAAATTAGATGTTAAGTTTGATTTTCTGATATATGATGGAGATTTGAATGCAAAGAAGTTGGATAATGGGATCAGATAGATCGATGTTTATTGTAGATTGTAGAGCATTGATTCAAACAAGAGTAAGATTTAGCTGGCCAGCCTATGCCTTGGGGTCACTACCTTGGTATGGTGGGAAGGAAGGACATAAGCTGACATGAAGAAACATGGTAAGATTCTTTCTATCTAGAGTGAATTTGTTTCTACAATTAAAAAGCAATTCTATCCACTAGCTTATATGCAGCAAGCCATGATGAGCTGGTAGACTCTTCGCCAATTGAAAGGGAAAAGTGTACAAGGTTACACCCAAGAATCTAGGAAAGTAGCTTTGATTCTAGGAATTTCTTTATACTCATCTGAAACTTTGTTGAAGTATATACGTGGTCTACACAGCTACATGAGGCACACTGTCCTGATGTTTAATTGCACTAGCATAGATGAGGTATCCATCTAGTCTACGCATCTAGATGCTAGAGGTAAGAATGGGAACCTATAAGTTGGGGGATCATCCAAACCCACTGCAAGCAAGAATAAGGAGAAAAGAAAACATAAATGGAAAGAGAGGAAGGCCAATACTGTACAAAAGACCAATTTTTCATGCACTCATTATAAGAAGTATGGGCATGATGATGAACATTGCTGGATCATTCATCTAGAGCTAAAACCCAATAAGTTCGAGGGCAAGAAGAAGAAGACTGTTGTAGCTATTCAAAAGGATTTGGGGTTAGACTCAGGAGATGAAACAACAATCATAGCCATAGGTATAAAAGGTAAAAATTTTGAAGCATCTGCTAGTAATTCTGTACAATCTGTTGATAATGAAGAAAATGAGAGGAAAAGGCATGAGCTTTTTCATATTCGATTTGTTTTCAAGCAACAAAAGGTTCATACTTTGCTTGATAGTGGATCACAAGTAAATTTAATTTTTGAAGCAATTGTAAAGAAGTTGGGATTACTAACCACACCTCACGAGAAGCCATATCCATTAGGTTGGTTATGTGATAAAGCACAACAACAAGTGACTAGACAATGTAAACTTAGGTTTTCTTTTGCGTTGGCATTTGTAGATGAGGTTGAGTTAGATATAGTTCATTTGGATATATGTGGAATTGTTTTAATAGGAAGTCTTTACTTGTATGATAGAAAAGCTATTTCCTATAGAGATAAGAACAAGTATCAACTTGTTAAAGATGGAATCAAATATATTATAAGAGCTCATGAACTCAAAAATAATTATACTCTCATAAATTCAGGGCAGATGAAACAAATTGTAAATTCAAGCAAACAATTTTTATTGATGGTTGTAAAGGAAAAGATAAGTGATAAAACCAATGTGTTTGAGGGATGTGATGCTAAACACCAAGCTGAGTAAGAAGAATTTGTTTCAAAATATGATATATTGTTTCAAGAACGTCAAGGTCTGCCACCCAAAAAGGAAGTAGTACATGATATTAATTTACAACAAGATGCTCCATTGCCTAACATTCGAATCTACAGGTTGTCCGCTTTACAGAATGCAAAAATCAAGAAGCAGGTACAGGAGCTGCTCAAGTAGGTGTTCATCATACCTAACACATCACCATGTGGGTCTCCAATTCTTTTGGTGAGAAAGAAAGATGGCTCGTGGAGAATGTGCATTGATTACCAAGCACTGAATAAGATAACGATAAAAAATTGTTATTCCCTTCCTCGCATAGTGGCTATCATCAGGTTAGAGTAGTAGAGCAAGATGCATGGAAGACTGGTTTCAAAACAAAGCAGCGATTGTATAAGTGGTTGATTATGCCTTTTGGCTTAACTAATGCTCTTGCTACTTTCATGAGAGTAATGAATGATGTACTCAGTCCTTTTCTTGATGATTTTGTCATTGTATATTTGGATGAAATTCTTATATTCAGTAAAAGATGGGAAGAACATTTAAAGCATGTTAAGAATACTCTAGATGTTTTGAAAAGAGAAAACCTTTATGTTAAGCTCACAAAATGTGAATTTAGCCAAACATCTTTGAATTATTTGGGTCATATTGTAGGGGGTGGTGAATTGAAAATATATCCCTCTAAGGTTGCAGTCATTGTAAACTGGCCGTAGCCCAAATCTACTATAGATGTTAGAAGCTTCTTAGGAGCAACACAGTATTGGAGAAAGTATATTTATAACTTTTCCTTAATTGCAACTCCCTTACATGCTTTAATAGGATTGAACAAGGTGTTTTAGTGGGGAATCAAATAGCAGAAAGCCTTCGGAACCTTGTAAGAAAAGATTAGTACAACAACAGTACTAGCACTGCTCGATCTTCAAAGACCATTTGAGATTGAAATAGATGCCAATGACTATGCCACGGGAGCAGTGTTGATGCAGCATGGTAAACCCATATGTTATCATTTTGAGAAATTTAATTATGCAGTAGTTAACTATCCCACATATGATAAAGAATTGTATGCATTAGTACAAATTGTGAAAAAATGGAAACATTATTTAATGGGAACAGAGACAATTATACATATTGATCATCAAGCACTTCAATATTTACACTCCCAAACTAAGTTGCAACAATCAAGACATTATAGATGGATGGGTTTTCTACAACAGTTTCATTTAGTCATTAGGTATAAAAAGGGCATACACAATAAAGTTGCAGATATGTTGTCTAGACCAATCATAAATGCATCCACTATACTTAAGCATAATTCAGTATTGCATGAAAGCTACATTGAACAATGTGCTCAAGATATTGATTTTAAAGATGTATATGCAACTTTAAGTCATGGCAAACAAGTAGAAGAATTGGATTATCATGTTAAGGACCAACTCTTGTATCATAATGGGAAGCTATGCATTCCACAAACTGAAAGAGTAAAGATAATTCGAGAGGCACACACTTCTCTAATATTAGGTCACTTTGGTGTAAGTAAAACAGTTGCATAGCTACAAAGATTTTGTTATTGGCCAAAAATGAATAAGACAGTTTCTAGATATGTAAGAGGGTGTACCATGTGTGCTAAAAGCAAGCCCAGCAATTGGAAACTAGGTTTGTACACCCCACTACCAGTTCCTTCATGTCCTTGGGAAAGTGTTTCCATGCAATTTGCTGGAGGACTACCTAAATCTCAGAAAGGTCATGACCATTTATATGTTATTGTGGATAGGTTCAACAAAATGTGTATTTTGATACCTTGTAACGAATAGATTATAGCTGAACAAATTGCCAAGTTGTTCTTCCAGTATGTATGGTTTAATTTTGGATTACTGATTCCATTATATCCGATTGAGATACCCGATTTGATGGGAAATTTTGGTCAAGTTTTTGGGAATTGATGGACACCAAGCTGAAGAAGAGCACAACTTTTCATTGGCAAATAGATGACCAAATAGAAGTGGCCAATAGGACAATGATCCTGTTGCTCAGAGGCTATTGCAGCAAGCATCCCAGGATTTGCGATGAACATTTATGTTATGTGCAACATGCTTACAACTGCGCTAAACATTCTTCTACAGAGAGATCTCCTTTTTAGACCTATTTTGGTTTCACACCAAGGTCTTCCTTGGATTTTGTCTTTGGTAAAGACATAGCGGTTGACGGACATAGTGATCTGGACAAGGCAGCCAATTTCATTGAAGGTAGTATAGGAACAGCTCGAAAAGAGCCAAGCCATGTACAAGGCAAGGGATGACAAGGATCAGATGGAGCAGAGTTTCCAAGTCGGTGATCAATTTTGGCTGTATATCAGCAAAGACAAAATGCAAGGTGCAGGTAAGAAGCTAAAGCCAATAAGGTATGAAACTTTCAAGATACTTGAGAAAATTGGTGAGAATTCTTTTCACCTTAGTTTACCAGCTTACATGCACATCTACTCTTTTGTTAATGCAGACAACTTGAGACTGTTTGAACCTTCATTAAATGAACATCCCAAAGAGGAGAGTCAATTTCCTTCTATTGATGATCTGTTGCCTAAATATCTTAATTAGTTGTAGGAAGATACAGTTCTAGATAGGAAGGTGAGAACTACACCCAGAGGGGATGCTGAATACCTCAGGATTAGACTAAAATGTTCAAAACCAAAAAGCGTGAAATGGATAGAAATTGGGCAAGTAAGGAATCTATACAGTCACTTGATTGATGCTTGAAAATAAACTTTT